>JAIFZK010000023.1:8672500-8917500 GCA_027481765.1 Tenualosa thibaudeaui | reverse complement strand
TGATAGCATATGAGCAGCTGGGAAAATGACAGTACTGCAACTATGAGAGCAATGCTAACTCCTGTTCCATGGTCATCTACACTGACAGGCGTGACAGAGGTTTCTCCATTTGAAAAGTAATGTAAGCTTTCAATGACAAAGCATCTGATTCCAGCCTGCCCACCTGGGCGCTAAAGCCACTGAAGAAGCTGTACCAGATGTGCACAAGGGCAAAGGCGATGGTTTTGTACAGGAAGTAGCGGAGGAAGAGACAGATGCGTAGGTTGGACCAATGGCCATGGACCAGCAGCAGTCTGCGTAGGTAGCTGAACTGGGCCACAGCAAAGTCTGCATTCTGCACCGCCTGGCTGCCCTCCACCCCATACAATCCTACCCCAACATGCGCCGCTGGGTACCGGTGAGCGAGAGAGACAGACAGAGAGAGACAGAGACAGGTGGAAAGGAAAGGCACGTCTAGCATATTGGTGAACAGTACAATAAAAAATTGTAACCTCTGAACACAAAAAGAGCACCTATCAAAATGAATACAAACACAAACAAATCAGGGATTCAAAAAAGTGCACATGCATAAAGGAGGCTCCAGCTCCAGCACTCTTAGTTCAGGTTAAAGTTATACTCTCTACTGGCTTACTCTTGATCATGTTGACGTCGTTGGCCCCATCCCCGATGGACAGGGTCACTGAGGACGTGTGTTTCCGGACCAGCTGGACCACGTCGGCCTTCTGCCCGGGGGTCACCCGGCAACACAGCACAGACTGGCACTGATTGGCCAGGGACACAAACCTGGCTCCACACTCTGCCTCATTAAGCAGCTCTGCCTGCACAGCAACACGGCAAATACACAATGGAAGAATTGCCATTTAATATCCCTTAGCATTAATTTCAAAGTGGTTTTAGCTAAGGCTGTATTGCATCTAAATCTGATGAAAAGCACTAAGTAAATCCCTGAATAACAAAAGCACAAATAACATTCACTGTATTATAAACCACTGTAGAGTCGGAATAAATTAGGAGCTATTATCTTCTGGCAACAGAACAAAATTGTGTTGTTGAATTAAGTAATTACTGATTTATTGATTAATTCATTAACTAATTTACTAATTAGCAGTTGATTTATTGATCGATTGATTGGTTGTTTGAGTGGTTGATTGATTGATTTATGTATATACACTAGATACAATGATAAATGTGCATCTTAAGGGCTCTCTGTTTTTATTTTACCAGCTCCAGTCCATTGATGACTATTGTAGTTTTACCCCTGGATGTCCATTTCTCTGTGTACCATATGTCTGGTTTCTTGTTCTGGAGAATTCGTAGATCTGAGTCGGCAGACTGTAGAATTTGCCTGAGGTAAAGAATGATGTTACACAGATGCAATACAATACAATATAATATAGGAACATACTGTAGAAGGCAGTACAGTGAAATACAGTACTATGTTCCACAACTGAGTAAAAACAGAAATTCTAGCTAAATAACATAACAGAGTCTCCAAATTCTTCTTTATAGGTTTTTACACAGTAGGTCTGTGTCTTCCGATTAAGCACTGTTCTTTCATTTGGTCTGATGAATGTCTGTGTTCTGAGTCAGACATAACCAGGACAGAATAATAATATTGTCAGAATTCTTACAATAACCTTGGAGTGTGGAGTGTGTAGTGGGTGCAGATGAGATATGCAATGCATTATGGGTATTTTTAAATAGATTGAACTTCTGAACACAATCACATCTCAGTTCTTTGCAGATTTCTGCATGTGTTTCATTAACTGCACAAAGATCAGTACATACAGATGTGCATGTTGCAAGTAGTACATGCCTGTTTCCTGCTATACTGTATATGTGTGTGTTTGTGTGTGTGTGTGTGTTGGTGTGTGTGTGCATGAAATAAAGCACTGGGGTACACACGCATTCTCCAAAAAGGTTCAATGCTAACACAATTTGCACAGCTCAACACAGGACACACACAGACATCCAAGCAAGGAAAGGTAACACAGGCGCAAGACAAGGCGCGTCTGACCTGAGCTCGTCTCCTTGCAGGAGGCTAGTGTCAGGATCCATTAGCTGGCAGGCATAGCCCACATTCACTGCTGTCTCTGTGGAGGACAACAAAAGAGGAGGAGGAGGCCAGTGATGTTTGAGCAGGAAACCGCCTGCTTGTCTGGCTGTCTACCTGGAGAGGAGCGGATTGACTGCGACATGGCTATATGGCTTTACCTTACCTTGTGCAGCACTACGCTCCCAACTCATAAACACACACATTTGCTATAATTTCTTATATACATTGTCATATTGTGTGTACACACACACACACACACACACACATGCACACACTAACAGCACAGCGCCCTTGTCACTTATTTGAGTCCACATTATATATCACACACACACATATACACACACACACACACACACACACACACAAGCACACAGGCATATATCCACACACCATACCTGTTTTATCCCCTGTCAGCACCCACACCTTGATGCCTGCCTGCCGGAGAGTGAAGATGGTCTCTGGGACGCAATCTTGGAGCCGGTCCTCTATGGCTGTCACTCCCAGCAGCTAAACAGAAGCAGAGACAGAGGAAGAGAGTAGAGGGCATCCATCCAGCTCCAGTTAAATTGTTTTGTTAAAATTGAAAGTGCAGTTTGATAGAGATCAGTTGGAAATTATTATAAAAACAACTTTTTCAGAAGATGGACTTTGTACTTTAGAGGGTTTCGTACTTTACTGAACTCTTCATATGCAGTATCACAGAGCTATTATTGGTAATGTAATGTTAGATATCATATTAGAGATATTTTAAAGATAGGGTAAGCCATGCCTAAGCCGTTTCTACAATTTCACATACCACTAGAACAAAGGAAACCAAGATAATTTTACATTATTTAATAAACAATGCCGCCTCTTTAAATGAATCTCACAGCCAACTCTGTGTACCGTAAGCTCTCTCTCCATGCGGTCGTGCACCTCCTCAAGTCTGGCTTCGCGTAGAGACATCTCCGTCTGACACTGATCCAGGGCCTGCCTCCACTCTGCCCACTGGCCCTCAGTGACAGGGCGTACTGCCACACATAGGGTCCTCAGACAGCCCTGGGCAAACAGCTGCATCAAAGGCAAACGTGAGTAGCTATTCAAACCCCTTTTGGCCACTGTCACGTTTGTAGTATGGAGAATTATAATTCAATTCAATTTAATTCAATTATATTTAAATAGCGCCTTTCATAACAGTATTGTCTCATGGCGCTTTACAGCAAGGAGCACCCAAGAGCAACAAGGGCAAGGAAAAACTCTCTTGTGGTAGTATAGAAAGAAACCTTGGGCATATCTGTGGCTCAAGGGGAGATGGTTATGGTTAACTGGAAGAAGTCCTCTACTGAGAATATGTGTTTTATTTTGTTTTACAGTGAAATAATAACACATGTTGCTATACGAAAAGGGTATATTTGGTGTGTGAATCTTTGTGTGTGTATGTGTGTAATAAGTACAAAGTGATGCAGTATGTACTACTGTGTTTCTCAGTCCCTCACCTCCAGGGCCCTGTCACTGCTGTCCCTATGTGGGCAATCCTTTTGCAGCCTCTCCAGGATAACAATGTCTGCCCCCTTACAGTACAGCTTCAACTCTCCACCTGGCTCCCTCACTGTCAACACACACACAAATACACACACATGCATGCACACATGCACATACACACACACACACACACATGCATGCATGCACACACACACATACACACAAACACACATGCACACACACAAACACCATTAGATCAAACATACAAACAAGCAACAAATTACTACAGTCTACTGTGCTCCCTCTCCAGGAGCAGAGCAGACCAGCACACTCACCTAACACAGACATGCATCTCCTCTTGCTGGTGAAGTCTATCAGAGCCAGGAGCTGATACTGGCGTGTATGGCCCAGTTCACTGATGGTAAGGGAGTCTCGTGTCCGGGAGAGGAAGACCCAGCCCAGCTCCCTTGCTGCCCCAACCAGGGCCCCCTCGTCGGGGGATGCAGCCTGGTAATGTGGGGCCCCTGAGAGAGGAAACATATTGTAACCTTCACCTCAACATCTATGATGAGAACAATTTTAGGTAACATTTCAATCACTGTCTCCTGCTTAAAGCTTACAAAATGTCAACTCCCCTGCTTGGACAGGAGAATTCAGGATGGCTGTGGAGGTGGAGACCAATGGCTTTCCCTGTGTCTGAGGACAAAGTGTCCACTGAAAGGTATTTTACTGTATTCCACTTTGCTCTGCATTCTCAACTAGAGTTTTCTATGAAAATTTTAAGTGTTAAAGGAAAAGAAATCAGGATCTACATACATCTCCAGTTTACATTTACATTTATGTATTTAGCAGACGTTTTTCCAAAGCGACTTACATTTGTCAACTATCACAATTACATCAGGGCCAATCTCTCCTTGAGCAATTGAGTGTTAAGTACCTTGTTCAAGGGCACAACTGTGGCAGCCAGGATAAAAACCCACAATTTCCAGACCACTAACATGCTATCCGGGGGTTCTTTAACTGCTACGTCACCACCACTGACTCCAGTTCCTCTGTGTCAATACATACAGTACGTACAGCCACCACCACTGACTTCAGCTCCTCTATGTCAATACGAACAGTACATCTGAATGTAGGCACAAAATGAAAATGTCTTTGTGTCCTACATTCAACACAAAGCAAAGTCCTCTGAGAGTTTTTTTTTCCTCAGGGTACAGTGCCTAACTGTGCTGGTGTTGGGCGTTCTCACCCTCTTTCCACTCTGTCATGACCGTGTGGCACAGCGCCAGTGCGGTGAAGAACTCTCTGCTCTGTGGGCAGCGCTGCTTCACCAGCCGGTCCACCAGCCGCTGGTCCCAGAACTGCAGACCGCCGCAGGAGAATCGGTTCCAGCTCAAGTCTAAAGGCTGAAAGGAGTAGGACAGCAGGGGGTTCAAGGGCATGTACAACCATTTAGAAGGCAATTGAAGGAAGAAAGAAGGGATTGGATGCATTTTCTTTATTTCATATTATTCAGTGATTATTCTGAATAGAATTTACAGAACTATGCTGAACAAAGTCTAGCTCACATTTTTTTTTTAATGCTTATTAGTTTTTCTCAGAACATTCCTAATATTCTAACAATCTTCCTTACAGTTGTATTCTGTGTTCCTGTCTAAGATAGAACATACCGTTTGATTCTCCGAATGTGCTGGTACATCCCCTACAAAACAAAGAGGGGATCCATTTGACTTAAGTAATTTCCCAGAAAAGGCTGTGGGTTTTTTTCTGTGTAGGAGTACATGGAGTCCTGACTGACCGTAGATATCCCCAGCGATGCAGCATTGTCGGAAGAGCAGGCGGTTCTGGGTCAGGGTGCCGGTTTTGTCGCTGAGTAGGTGGCCCACCTGCCCCAGCTCCTCGTTGAGTGAGGTGTTGCGTGCGTGAGCAGGCTTGTCATTATCAGTGTGGTACATCTGCAAGTCCCAGTCAATGAAGAAGCTGTGAATCACTTTCAACACCTCAAACCTGCCAGAGGACATGATGGTGGAATCACTGCTGAGTCACAGAACTTAAAGGCATACCAGGCAACATTTTATAGAACACAATATTTTTATTGTCTTTGGAACATGAAGTTTGAACAATGAAATTTGAACAGGCCCCATCAATCCAGTACAGTGAATATAAAAAAAGAAGTACAGTAGTATAAAAAACAGCATACTTAAAAGTAGCATAAATAAATATAAACAAGACACATTGACAAACACCCAGATTACCAACTCATACATTGATCATCCCTTATTGCCTGAAGAAGACTTGTTCTGGCTTTGTTAAGTGTGGTTATTGCTGTGGGGTAGAAGCTGTGTCTGACTCTGTTTGTCCTTGTTCTGATAGATCTGTACCACCTGCCTGACAGCAACAGTTCAAACACTGAATGACCAGAGTGTGAAGTGCCCTTTATGATGTTCTGAACTGTTTTGAGGCAGCGGGAGCTGTGTAGTTCTTCCAGTGTGGGGAGAGGGCAACCAACAATCCTCTGGGCTGTGTTAATGATCCTCAGTATGTCAATATGCTCTCTATAGAGCTTTGGTAAAAGAACATTAGCAACCTCTGGGAGATGTTGTTTTTCGTGAGTACCCTCAGGATGTGCAGTCTCTTTTTTAGCAGCTCCGAGGTGTTGATGCTTCAGGTCAGATTGTTCTCAATGCTGACTCCCAGGAAGCGGATGTCAGCCACCCTTCTCCACACAGCACCCGCTGATGACAAGTGGTGGAATTTCCATTTTTTTTCTCTCCAAAAGTCATCAGCTCCTTCGTCTTTGAGGTTTTAAGAAGCAGGTTATTTTCCTTGCACCATGCATCTACTTCCCTCCTGTATGCTGCCTCACCCCCCACACAGTGGTTCATCTGCAAGTTTGACAATCATGTTGCTGTGGTGTGCAGGAGTGAAGTCGTGGATGTAAAGGGTGTAGAACAGGGGAATTCGTATGCAACCTTGAGGGGGGCCAGAGCTGAGGTTGAGGGCAGAAAATGTGTGGTGGCCCACTCTGACTCTCTGGCTGTTACAGGAAGCTGCTAATGCACATGATGGTGGTGTGTGGAAGACCCAGGTCCCCAGCTTGTAGAGGAGGAAGGCGTTGAATGTGGCCAGTAGAGTGTGATGTAGATGCTTCTGATGGCCTCATCTCGAAACATGCTAAGAACATGTTCAGCTCCTATGCCAGTGAGATGTCACATTCAGCTGCTTCGAGGAAAGGCTTGTAATTGGTGAGATGTTGCACACTTTTTCACACCTGCCTGCTGTTATTACTGACCAAGTGCTCCTTGATTCTCCTTCTGAAGTCTGACTTGGCCTTGTGGATGCCTCTCTTGAGGTTGGTTCGAGCCATTCTGCAGTGAATCCTGATGCTGGACCTGAAGGCGATGTCCGGATAGATTTATACTGTTTTGAGGTTAATTTTAGCCTGATATGCTAGACTCTAACATCAAAATGTATAGTTTGGCTATGACCGATAGACGGGGCTCAATCAAAGGGGTGAATCTGATTTCATTGATCTGACCAAACCTGGGACGGGTACTGAGGCCCTATGGTTCGTTTCTAGACGTACCTGCATAGCAAAACCATTTGCTACTGCTAGGGTATGTCTTGATTTCTAGGCTAGGTTAATTTAAAAGCTTAATTTTTATTTCTCTGGTGGCTCATTATGGGGTGAATGAAGGCTCTCTTTGCTCCCTCTAGCATTTCTTTGCGCGGTTACAGGACTTACAGGTTTTTGGCGGCACCCCAAAGTCAAACGAAACTGGAACCGTAAATCAATCCATCCTGTCCCCCTTTTAGTTAGTGTTAGCAACCTCTTCGCAAATTCTGTCTATGCTGTACCAAATTTTCTTGTTCATCGTTCTACCGACAGCACTTCGTGTGCTTAGGGAGTAGTAGACATTGATTTACATTGATTCACGCTTAACTAGTGGGGAAAGTTAACCACTAAACACTAAAAAATATACACTGTATTTCCTGTCATCTAGAGTAAACTGCCTTTGTTGTTCTTACTTTATGCTACGCACAGGTTATATACTGTTGTATATGTGTTGTGTTGTATATGACAGAAGCAAATAGATACAGAGGCAGTGTGTGGTGACAGTGACAGCAAGACTGATACCCTCTACGAATATCTTAACAAGTGTTGTAGGAGTTTTGGGTCCTACAAGATGACATGAACAATGATTATTGATTTTTTTGCAGTGTGCACACAAAAAGTTGTGAAAAACAGAGATGAAAGCAGAGAAAGAGTGAGCAGAGAAAGAAAGAGAATTGGAGAGAGGACAAGAGTGAGAAATAAGATATATTGCCACATATCTATAGTTGGGAAGGTCCTTACGAGATGTATATAAATACGGGAGTGGATATAGTCCTACATATGTATGGGGTTTATAGTTAGGAAGGTCCTTACGAGATGTACATGGACATGGGAATGGCAGGACTCATCAGGATGATGTAGCCCCAGAAACTGAGGAAGGCTCGGTAGGCAGGACTCATATCTTTTCCCAGGGCGGATAGAGGCTCCAGGCGCGAGGACACCTGGTGCTCAAACACACCTGAGCCAACAGCCAGGAGCAAATTCACTGACAGCACAAACGTCATGACCTGAGACAGGCAAGGCAGTTGATCACTGATTAACATTAGAGAATACTCTAAATCATAAACAGTGAATCACAGTGCAAATAAACTTCAAAAGTTAAACTCCATTTAATTTACAGTAGAGATGAAGTGTATCTTACTCCGAGAATAACCCTGTTGAGAATTTTCTCCACTTGGGTTGTCTTCATGATCACCTTGCCGCAGTTTTTCATGATCTTAGTGTCTGCACCTGGCAAAAAATCCAGCAAAGCAATAAAGCATGATCATTTTTTAAAATATAAATTGTAATGCATTTTAGGAAAGATTGCTGCTGTGCACCTATGCAGCCATTCGGTAGGTTGGGGGGTGGGGGGCTGCTACCACAACAACTGAAAACTCTCAGAATAGAGGCATTCATCAAAATGTCAGTCTTAACCATTGTACTTCATCATAAACAATCAGAAAACAAGGCTTTAAGTGTAAAAAAAATTAACATACCCTTTAAACAAATATTGACACACACACATCTTAGGGTATGTATTATTTTAAGTAACTCCACAAGTTCCCCTCCACCAAATGATATTGTCTCAGGGTTTTGGTATGCCCTCAATTTTTATAGAACGCAGCCTACAAATGTGACCTTGGGGTAACCTTTGCCCCATGACCTTGAGGTTGCTCATACTCTGAATGGTGCTCACACAGTGCTGTCTTAGTATACTTGTACTGTAAAAGTGTAACACTACACAGTTTTTGTGGGTTGCAGCTCAGGTCTAGCCTTTTTGATGCCCTAGGCCAAATTTCAGTATTGCCTCCACTTTTCTAGAAATATGAGAAAGTGAAAAACAGAAGAAAAAAAAGTAATGAAATGCTTTGTGAGGCTTCCCTGAAATTTGCCGCCCTGGCGGTTGGCCTAGTTCACCTATGTCAGGAACCGGCCGTGGTGGTTTGAATACCTGCGTATATGGTCAGACCATATACAAGTTCGGTGTTTCGCAGCATTGTCCCTCTGAGAAGGATGTGCTCGGTATCCAACCTGTGGCTCTCTCCTCTCCACTGTAGTTCACCCTTGAAAGAGTAGAGACTGCTATTGGGCTCCTCACAAAACACAACACCTGAGGAAAAAGGGACAAATGCTGCCTGCTATGGTTTTTTTCCCATTACAGATGTATAGTGTACATCAGAATTAACTCTGACTTTGTTTTGCATATGTTTTAGTTTCAGTCTATCAAGCATCTGTCAACAATGAGCAATGCCTTTCTTTCTCATGTTACACATGACCATTTGAGGAAACAGTGCTGAAATGAGGATTTACGAGCTTGGGTGTTTTCAACCCTGGCCTTCTTTACAGACAATACCCAGCTTCCTACTTTTTAACCATGTGAAAAGACACAGACACAGCAGCCAGCCCCACAGTCAAACTTATGCTAACTAAACTTTAAACACAAAAGTAAATGAAAAATCAGCCTGACATTTAAGCTAATGTTTACCAGGCACTTAATCAATCAACAAGTGCATCTTTAACACCTTGTTTATTTTTGAAAACTCATTTAAAGGTTGTGTATCTAAGGTATGTAAGGTGTGTATCTACAACAGAGAGGCACGCTTAGTTACCGTTGAAGCTTGAAAGGCTGTGCTCCAGTGGGTCATCATTGACCAATGCATTATGGGTCGCGGTCAGAGCTTGGCGAAATTTGAGGTTGGTCTCTCTGTGAAAGTGGGTCATAGCATACGATACTGTGGTATGCCTTCACATTTCCACATCATGCCGCATAACTAGACCACTAATGTAGTAGGCACAAAAGTAGTTCTCTGAATTAACTGAATTTCCTCACCAAAGTGTGCAACAAACAATGAGCAAGAAAAGAATGGCTGTTTTGTCTGTTTGACGGCTAGTTCATCGTTGAATGGTTGAAAGGTTTCTCACCCATCTATGTCAGCGGTCTCCACATAGCACAGACTGTGTGGCTCAGTGCTGTACAAAAGAAGAAGGTCTGCCTATGGACACATAAACAGATTGACAGACAGGTAGGGAGGCAGATGGGCCAACAGATGGATGGACAGGTTGACAAACAGAGAAGAAAACAGACAAGAAACAGCTGAAGAGAATTTCTCAGTCAATAATAAACAATATATAACCATTATATTTCACACACAGTTCTCTCAAAGCCTTATTGATGCCACTCACTGGAATGATTTGGTCTTTGTGAATCCTCAGCACATCTCCAACACAAACATCTTTCCACTGGACTGTCTGAAAACTAACATGCAGTAGGAGACACATAGAGAGACAGAGAGAGAGAGAGAGGGTAGACAAGTGAGTAGAAATCATTCAGCTTTGCATTAAGATTTTGAGCTAATTCTTTTCCCATGATCCTTTGCTCCTCTATGTCTAAGGTCAAAGAGAACAGCATTCCCCTCAGGGCTTACCCTTCAGAGGTCAAGAGATCACAGGACCTGCTGTTGATCTGTTTATCACTGCGTCTGCGGCCCTAACACACACAAATACAAAACAAAACATCATCAACAACAACACCGTCTAGAGTATTTTTAGAGGGAATGAATAGAAAACATGGAACTTCTACATGTCTAATAACCATCAAAATCATTCTCAGTATAGTTGAAAAGCGGTGGAGAGAGAGAGAGAGAGAGAGAGAGAGAGAGAGAAAAAATGGGCTTATTTGAACTCACCAGGTCAGAGGCCAGGTCCTTCAGGGCTCGAACAAACAGGACTATGAGCAGAGGGAACACAGTGATGTACCATGGGATGGTGGAGATGACAGGCACACACTGCAAATTGCATTGCACACTGCATTAGGGCAGTTTCATAAAAAAACAGAGACAATTATCCCCCTAATTCCCAGGATGCTTTGGAACTTGTCAGTCGGCTATATCAGCACAGTGCTTGTTAAAGTCTGTGTGATTATGTAGTGTAGTTTAGTGTAGTCTAGCACATAGTAGTACATGTATAGTAGTATAATAGTATAATAGTATACTCTAGTGTGTCTGATGATCATAGGGTAAAGCGGTACATGGCTAACCCATGGCAAAAGTTAACAAAGGTAAACAGGAAAAAGGTAACTCCTGCAGTCTAAATATACAATTTTGTGAATGAGTCTCTTGCACTCAAAATTATACTTTTCACAAAACTACAGCCAGGCCCATTTGATTAAAATGTGCTTGTTAGACTGGTTTTCCTTGTGATTGTTCTCTTACCTACCTGCATTATTACAATCAAAAGAAAGTAGAAGTTAGCAAACCGCTGAAACTGCTCATAAAATGTGTAAGGTAGGAAGTTCAGGGGGGTGTACTTATGACTGCGCATGGTATTGTCCTGCCACAACATAAACAAACAAAGAAACAAACACGAATATTAAAACAGGAGGGTCTAGTTCTGTGGAATCCACTATGAGGTCAGGCATCTACAATGAGGTTATGAGCTGTGAAATAGGCCTATGTTTGAATGTCACTCACAGCGTATTGCCCCCATTGGAAAAATAAGAAGGACTTCCTCTGTAGCTGTTTGTGGAAATGGCCTGAGTTGGCACGCACCTCCCAACTGATGTCTCTCCCTGAGACATAAAAACAAGACCACAAGTAAAGGACACATTACTGCAGAACAAACGTTAGGGCTAGTATTTGTATCTTATCATAACATTTTCTGCGATTAATCAGAGATTGATCAGATGCAGACTTATAGCCTTTTCCGAAGTATCCTTTCAACTCAAAATGTACTGACACAGACAGCTCACATAATAAAAGTGAGATATCAATAAATATAACAGCAGGCAAACATATTTGTAACGCATTTGAAATGCAATGTTTAAATGCTATAAGATATTTAAAAAGTTTCTCACCTGAGCTCTCCGAACAGCAAAATTTCTTTTTAGCCATTTGAAAAGAAAGAGGGTGCGCTAAAACACACAGAATTAAATAATTCAAGCTGAAGTTTAAGTGCAGTTATAATTCTACAATTAACAGTGAAATTTAACTTACCAGTTGAAAATGTGTTGAAACTTTAAATGCTTGTTTCAACAAATCATTGATCTTATATAAGCAAATACAAAAATGTAATTTCTCCCAAAAGAATGTTCAGCCTCAGGCAACACAATGGTCATTCCTGTCAGCTGAAGGAAAAAAGGAAAAGAAATGGGAAAACCTGCCACATCTAAAGTGGTTTTGGAGAAATGTGTGTCAGGTAGAACCAAGCAATCAGAGGGTGGGGCTTTACAATGCACACACGGAACAGGTATGCTTTTGGCTCTCGTCTATGAGTGTATTCTAGACAAAGATTTGTATTGTTGAACACTAGGATGGGTCTACTGACACTACAGTTCAGCTTTCACTGTTCTTTTATCTGCAAAGCTGCGTTTGCTTTATGCCACTGTTGTACCAGTATGCCTGGTTACATTTAGTTTTATTCAATTTTTGGTCAGGTTACATTAGGTCACATTGGACATTTGTCAGTTGTTACCCAGAAGTGCATACAATACACAACCTGAAAATATGCCAAACATACCTGTGGTTTGGGTAACTCACCACGTAGGCTGGAGCCAAATCTCACTTCTGCATCCCAATGTTCTAAGACTCCTGGGTTAAGTATTAAGGCCAATGAGCCATTGGTCAGGCTTCCACCTGAGGACACAGTGCTGGAGCAACACAGACACACCTGCTAATTTCCATTCATGCTGAACAAGTGATCCTTTATCGTCTCTCCCTCCCTCTCTTTATCTCGCTCTCTATCCAAAACAGTTGGATACATGTGATTCCATGGGGTGAGAGAGAGAGAAGGGGAGAGAAAGAGAGAGAGAGAAGGAGAGAGAGAGTGAGAGAGAAAGGGAGAGAGAGAGATGACAGCATTGAAGGACTAGAGGAAGCCCTCCAGAGTCAAACGAGTTCATTTTTATGAGAACACAAACACCTATAGTCCCCAGGCTCACAATCAGTCTGTCTCCTTTATCACAACCATGGCGGCAAACACTCCAGGGAGTCTGTTCTCCTGAGCCTACGCAGCCTATTAGTGCTTTAAATAACAGTGGAACGAACTCAGGTGGAAACATGTCTTCATATCACACACAGTTCCACTGCTGCCACAGATACCTGTCAATAATGACAGTCTGTGCTATGTGTGTGTGTGTGTTTGGGATGTTAGCATGTTTAGGTGGGGAACACTGCCTCATTGTGTGGGCTGTTTTCTAAACCCTTTGGACCAGTCCAGTACACTGATCTGATTTCACCTCACTCACTATCTCTCTCACGCGGAATCTCAGCCACAATTGTTTTGCAGTTTTCTGGTCTCTCTCTCTGTGTCTCACTCCCTTTCCTTCTCTTCCTACTCTCTGTTTCTCACTGTCTCAGCACCTTGAAGTGCTTTATAAAAGCAATGTGTTGCTGTATGTGCTGTAGTATTTAAGTCTTTCCATTCATTGTGTTTTTTTCCCCATAGATTTTCCTTTTTGCGTGGCAGGAGTAGATTCATCATCATGGCTTCATGTTTTCCACATCCCACTTATTTCATAGTTTTGACTGCAGTGCAGCTGTAGAAAATATCCAAATAAAGCACACACACATTCTTAACAATAATGAACCAATGTGTCATGAATCTCACCCTTAAATTGGGCATAGGGAAGCACTAACCACAACCACAAAAAGTTCACACCATGCTTTTTTCACCAGGAAACCTAGATTTCACCTCAAACTAGCCTGACTTGATCTCAATCTGATGCACAAGCATCAATGCAGATCTGGCAATAAGGTATGGGGCCAGGGGTGCTAAAACATCACATTTGAAGTCATGTGGATTCTTTTTATAGACTCATTACTTTGTTCCAAAAGGAGGCCCTTGACATATGCTTTGGGTGTTATCTCATACCACTGGAAAATATTTTTCATTCTCCTTAAAAGATTAAGTGAAGTGTCAGATGGTGATTTTGTACACATAAATGTGTACATGACCCATCTCATTCCTTTGAGTTTGTCACTATGCCTGGCCGCTGCTACATTGTCCAGCCATAATTCCTGATAACCACCTATAGACTGACTACCATGTATTGTAAGAGTGGGATAATACTCTATTATGAACTATTATGAACCTTAGCTAAAACCATAGGCAGCTTATAGTCTGTCATGATTACTACTGATTGTAATTTTTCTGCATGACCCCTGGCAGTTGGGTTAGTCCCTTGAGTCATGGATCTGCCCAAGGTTTCTTCCTAGATTAACTGAACATAAGGGAGTTTTTCCTTGCCCCTGTTGCTCTTGGGTGCTCCTTCTGTGAAGCGCCACGAGACAATACTATTGTAAAAGGCGCTGTATAAATAAAACTGAATTGAATTGAATTTAATAAAATTCTGTAACCTGCTTTCTGCTTTGTTTCAAATCACCACGTCACGGTGTTCTACTTTACAATTGTCCCATCTAGTGTCAAAATAAGAGAACTGCAACTTTTTGTAAAATTAAAGACACATTGTGAGTTAGGGCACTCAGCAGCACTGTGTTCATGACCTGGAAGTGTGACTCTTATCATGTGTTAATCTCAAAGCTTTTTTTTTCGCAGTAACTTCATGCAAGTCCACAGCTGCTAACGGTTTGTGTGATCGTGGAAGGGAAAAAGTGTGTGTGTGTGTCTGTGTGTGTGTACATGTGGGTGCACACACCAGTTTGTGTGTCCATTTGTTCTGGGTAAGCAGTTGACACCTGTGTGAGAGATAGAACAACCCAGCAGGCCATCTATTTTTATATGTGGGGCTTGCGGCATGGTGGTTTTGCAAAGCATCAGTGAGATTCGTGGCATACAGTCCCTGCCCTTCACGGTGGTGTGACAACTGGCCTGGCCTGGACTTTTTTCCTTGACAGTTAAACTGCAGACTGTTTACCAGGCAAAAAAAAAAACATATTTCCTCCATACCACATTTCCTCCATCCCTTCGCTAGCAGGCGAAGAGGACTGTTGCTATGACGACACAATAAAGATGAGCTACGGAAACGTTAAACTGGAAGATCTAAGGAGCAAACCATGGTAACCATGTAGAGAGAGCAACTGACCAGAGGACAAAAAAAAAAAAACAGAATATGCACTGAGAGTGTTACAGTGATGGAGTGTTTAGTAGATGGACAAAGCCTAAAATGAGGCCAGTAAGAGTCAAGGAAAACAAAATGAGTCAACAGTGATGAATACCCAAATAGGCCTGATTTATATACATCTCTGATACATGCAACAAACATAGTTTTAATTAGGAATGTATCAATATATCACAACACCTATTACAAAAACACTAAATCTGGTTTTAATAAATCATGTTAGTTGAATGGTCTTATTTACAATACAAGGGATGTTTTTGTACTTTTTTGAACTTCTGCTTATAGATGTGGCACACATATCTTGAATATAGCATGCTAAACACAATACATCATGGCAGACCTTTTTTAGGTTACTCTGAGGACCTTATATGGGTCACAGATCCCCTGTTGAAAGTCTGTGTTTACATTATAGTCAGATACTAGGTGACTATGTGGTGTGTGTTTTCCAGTGTCTTAAAAACACATAGGCCAACAAACAACCAACCAACCACATGAACACATTTTCAGAGGCATGTTTACAGTCTGAGCCTTCTACTGGCCTCACTTTTAACTATTACATTTCCATTTGACTTCTGAATAGGATTATCACACATAAGTTATCTGGGAAAAAAGCAAATTCTGCATTTTGAAACATATATATATTCCTATCATAAATTCCCAAATTTCTAACTGTCAGGTTAATCCCAGTACCTCCTAACGCATAAATACATAAATAGTTATTCACAAGGGGCAACACTACATATTATGCATCTACCAAGCATTCAGATAATACAATTAGAGTGGGTAGGCGACTGTAATACTGCAGGTTAATGCACGCCCCCATGTGTGTATGACTCATTGAAAGTGTCAGTCTGGGAATTACGTGGGTGGGCAAGAGAGGGTGGGGTGGTGAGTGAGACGGGGTAAAGGTGTTAGATTTATTTGAATTGCCTACGGTCTGCTGTATTCGCTTAGGGAGGCACAGGTCAAACTTGATCAAGTACCCTGATCGTGACACTTTATCAGGTCTGCAGATGATGCATACCACATCAAAAATTGCACCAATGTCACTTTAGTATAGTTAACCATGAATGTCAATGTAATATTAATGATAACAATGCAGTTGATAGTTCACTGCTGTGAGTGGACATAGGCAGGAATTAGTTCACTGAACAAGTTTCTGTGAACTGTGAACACATTCATAGCTAAAGAACTGAACTATAGTTCACATTTTGTGAGATTCTGAATAACTGTTTAGGTCTTGTTCTGTGTTAAATTGGTATAACATCACACAAGCTTTGAATTTTGTCAAGTGTATACATTGACCCATAATGTTTTCAAATGTTGCCTTTAGTTTAAATTTCAAGTTAGGACATCTAACCCAAAATTAGATAGGCATGGGTGTATCAACACAGAACTCCAACACAGAACTTCCCCGGTGCATAGGCTGTACCATTGGTCTTCTACATTTTATAGGCCAAGGACTCCTCATTTCATAGTGACACAGAGGAGGGCCTCCCTTGTAGTGAACAGTGATGTAAAATGGTGTGTCCTGTAACACAGGCCTAAAACTAGTGTAAGGCATACTTTGTAATGTATATGATCACCAGGGACAGCCGGTATGTTTGTCTGCCCATCACATGCACATACTATGTATACAATGACAGAAATTGAGGTAGGTATCTCAGTTGAATAGGATAGGCTACAAGGCCACACAGATATTCAAAACAAGGAAAGAATTTACCTTGCTTCCTAATGTCAGCAACTGAAAAATATACTGTATCTAAACATAACAGATCAAATTAAACCTTTAACAAGGCATTGTGGCAGTATGTATGACAATTCAAAGGCAGGAAGTGGCTTGTAGCAGGATCAAATGTAGCACTCAAAGCTGTACTGTAAACTGATAAGAATTAGCCTAGTTGAGATAGCTTAGTTAAGACCTGAACAGCCGCCCTCTGGTTAGACGTTCTGTAGGCCTGTCAGACATGGTGGAGAACTTCTCTGGTGTTTTTCCTCGTCTCTACCCACAAAACAATGCAATTTGAGAGTGAAAGCGTCGCTGTAACCGCCCACACCCAAGGTATATTCCAATGCCGATTCTTCTTGCGGTGCTGGGCATGATGCATACGGTCTTAAGACAGAGGCAGCCCGTCAGGTAAACATCATGTTCTCTGAGTTCCGAGGAGCTGTAGGCTCTGATGAGTCATTACCGAAGATCAAAGAGCAGCGCGGAGGATGAGTCAGAGCAGGTAAATACCGAAGGTACATCAAGCTCCCTTGCAGCACCTCTCCCCTCTCCCCAAATGCAACGACCTCCCCCCTTCACCACTTGGACACCCCCTCACCGCCGCCACCACATCCGTTCATTTTCACAACCTGTTGACATCTTGGCCTGCTTTTCGATGCAACTTAGACCACCGATTATGCATTTCTGTAGGTGTGTAGGGACCTCTCATATAAACTCAGTTCATCAACCCCTGGCTTGTACGAATTTGAAAAGAAAGGCAGAAAAAAGTTTGGCAGTATCGTACGCATGCACCTGTTATGGGATCCATAATAGAACTTACACGACCACCTGTCCCTCGATTTATACCCGACATGTGGAATGTTCTCCATGGATTTATGTATACGTTGTGATTATTCAACAACGTTTTGTCTTTATGGATTTTAACCGCATAAACAGCTTTAAACTGGTGGTCAAGCTGGGCATATTTACATTATAGACTACCACATACAGTGGCATGGGCTATTACGTTAGTGACTCACGTGATAAGTCTCTAATTCTTGACCTAAATCGTAACTTTTTTTGTATGTCTGGATTTCCGGCACTTCAACCTACCTCGTCTTTTCGCATTAAGAGGGCGGGTACCTACTTTCAACATACAGAGCAGAGAGAGATCTCAGAGTCAACGTTTCATATAAATGCAATTGAGTAGGTATTTTTGTTAGCTTTCATCCGTTTCTGATAGAAGCGAATTCATCATTCACAACCACAGCCTTGCTCTTCAGCACCGTGCCTCAAGACAGCGCCACACGGGTACAGTAGCCTATGCATCCTTCATCTAAAACTTTTATCTGTAGTTCTGAAAAAAATGCATGTTGTCTTTGTCAACTCATATTCGCTAACGTACATGTTGATGTTGCAATTCCATCGTCTGTAAGTGCAAGTTGTTTATTGAGTAACGTTACAGCGTAGTAGTAGCCTAATATAATATGCCAAGAAGCGGCTCATGCGTCCATTTAGTCATTTAGTGTTCTCTCATAAAATTGCAAGGCCTGCTCTGAGCAATGTGAATGTTACATTTTCTTACAATGAGATTAAATATTCTCATCTCATTCACAAGTCCAATTATTTATTTTCTCTTAAACATGTGTGCTAGGCAGGATGATAAGAATAAATTGAGAGGTCTCAGCATGTTCGGTTATTCAAATTCACATTAGCTCCATGATTAAAGAGTGACATTTGTCAGGATATTTGCATTTGCAGTGTTGTTCTTTGTGTCACACTGCAGGAAGGGCCCAGATCACCATAAAAACTTGCATCTTAACACTTCAGCCAACATGTGCTCCATATTTGAATTTCTTCATTACCAGTGTTTCCTTATCAGTGACATCAATGTTCCATTCTCATTTGTGTGCTTGTTTTGAAACCATAACCCCTCAGACCCTTCCTCCAAAGTGTGAACTTTGCTCTTGTAAGTGACCCTGAAGTATTTTCATATTATCATTTCCTACTCTTGCCACTAGGCCCATGTGTACTCCACCAAGAAGCGTTGATCACCTGGCAAACGTGTCTTTGCCATCATCTGCTGTGGAGAGGAGCTGGAGTGAAGACCTGCCTAGTTCGAAGACACTCGTCTCCCTGCCAGGTCCATCTCTCCTGTCACGACGGATGCTGAGGCTGCGGCCATTTAGGAGCCAGCTGATGCCGATCCCTCGGCGCAAGCGGGAAATGACACCAGCCAGCAAGAAGGACGCCTTGTACTGGGACAAGCGACGCAAGAACAATGAGGCGGCCAAGCGCTCGCGAGAGAAGCGGCGCCTCAACGACATGATGCTGGAGGGTCAGCTGCTGGCGCTGAGTGAGGAAAACGCCCAACTCCGGGCTGAGGTTTTCAGCTTGCAGTGCCACACACACTTGAGCAGGGAGCCTGACCTTGCCCGCCCCTTCCCATTGCCCGCTACCGCCGCTGCCACTGCCATACAGTGCCCACCTCCAGCACAAGCACACCCGCTCATTAGCCAGCCACCGTCAGCACTCTGGGGCTTCAAAGGCAATTGTCTGCCCATGCTGGAGGGTCCGAGAAGCAGGCCAGTTGGGAAGGTCTCTTGCTTGGCCGTGTCTCAGAGTCCTTTGGGTGTGTATCAGAGCCCAGACAGCAGCATCTTTTCTGGCTCCTCTCCACTGCTCCCCCCCCTGGTTCATCCCCAAAGCGGGGCCTGTGCTCCTTCTCCAGCCCTGCATGAGTTCATCTTCAAACCTGCCAACCTTGGGTCAGCTAAGGCTCCATCCAAACTGGAGAAGGCAGCTCAACAGCAAGTTTCCTCCAGCAATGACAACCCAGCGGCAGGGGAAGAGACTGCCGCAGCAGCCTCAGTCCAAAAGGCCTTTCAGCCCCACTCACAAGCTATTCCTCCACCACACTCCATCTCTTCCTCTAGTCCAAGTAGCCCCAGCTGCCTGCTTCCTCGACTGGGGCAAACAACGCTTCATGACGGCTTGCTGGTTCCCTGGAGTTCCCCCTGCTTCTACCCATCTTCACTTTACCCCAGTTTGCCCCTGTCGCTTTACCTACCCCTCACAGACCCTGAATTGTCATACCAAAGCCTCCACGTGCAGAGGAATTTCTCAGGAAAAATTAGCTCACTTTCAACCGAGCTGAAGAGGTATTTGAGTACTGAAAATTGCTAATGTAAAAAATCTTTGTGTGGAAAAAAGCAGAAGGTTTGAGAGATGTATAAGCTTTATTTGATTCTTGTTTTTTAAAGCTTTCAGTCTTTTGCTTCATGGGTGAAAATAGCTTTAAAGTTGTTTTTTTTGTGATTTCTGATTACAATGGAAAATGTGTTGATTGCTGATTTTTTAGGTCTATGTTTTTATAAATTAAACTGATATGTGTAAGACTGTTCTCCGGAATTTTAATTTTCATATAGATATTTCGAGATAACTTTGTAAAACCATAATATAACAGAGTAACAGAGATAAAAAGTTAGAAAAGGGAATACATATATATTTATATGTATATTGTATATAATTTTATATAAAATATGTAAATATATATATAAAATATATAAAATGATACATGTTCATTAACGTGTTTTCATCAGTTTATATATATGTGTATATATATATATGTATTATTCATTAGTATGTAAAATACCTGACCCTCTTACACAATAACCCGTCAGCTGAAACACTACATCACTGCTTCTTCAAATAGCATGCAACATTTGGTGGCGATTATTTAGACAGAAGACAATTAATTAGCACATTACAAACAGCCTTTTGGCTTGATGCCATTCTTAGTTTAGAACAAACCCATGAAGATTTTGTAGTAATTGCTTAACCCTAGATGCACCATTGTTGTATCAATGGAAAAGTTACTGTGCTTCAAATGGCCGTTTATCGTTGTGGTTATAGTGTTGAAAGTAGGCTCTCCTGTTTGCAGTGGTATTTCCCTTCATCCCTATAACGTGGTTTCCCTCAATGAAAAGTTTTAGAAATTATTCATGTGACTGCTAACTGCACTGTGATTCATAGAATAATCTTAAGTGAGTGCACAGTTTTGTAGGTAATAAGTCTGTTAAAGTTTTAAAGGACAAAATTACAAACAAGCAATGAAAAAGAAAACAGCAGTGTAGACCTGTAGTTAAGATCAATGTTATTCCTGAGACAATGGTTCAATCAAATTAAACTGTGGCCATTGACCAATGTTGAGAAAGTTAGAGGAAGTGAAAAAACAGACAGCATGTTTCACACTCCTTTAAATGGATTTGAATGTCTACAGAGAATAAATAGAAGGTAAATTGACACCATTGCTGTCATTATATGTCGCAAACATGTATAACCTCAAAACCAATTTGTGCACTTAGTTGCACCACTACATTGACCACAACCAGAATTCCGATTAATCAGACGTCCTGTTGAATGCACTAGTGGAGAGTGAAGTCACACATCTGTGTGGCATGTATGGCATGATGGACATTGTATACCGCTGGTGCTGCCTACTCACGATAAAATTAATGTTCCTTGTTCCTGCAGCACTCTTCTTACTCATTATGGTCACCGCAGCACTTGACATCAGGTGCTCTTATTTTTCCACACACCAACACACCACAACCATCCCCACACTGAGAAAGAAAATGACATTTTGTAAGGTGCATCTTATATCCAGAGATGGAGGTTTATGCTCAGAAAGTCTCATGGGCCACTATAGCAGCCACTAAAGTAACTAGTGGTTAATCTCTGCCCAGAATGTTGTGTTGTGAGTTATGTCACCATGACAGCATAGAAAGCCTAAAAGCAGATTAAAATGCACAACTGTGAAAATGAAGTCTATACTAGTCAATGTTATTAGTCTTAGTAGACAGTGATATGTTCCTCCTTCAGATGTGTCAGTTTCTAGAGTTGCCACAAGAGGCAGAAATGTCCCTGTGCAGCCACGTAATAAGGGTGGCACTCTTTTGCCCTCTCTGACACGTGTCAGAAGCAACGCTACGGGCCACAGCTGTTTCCAAAATGGCCTACTGCTGATCTTGACCTCTACACCTCACCTCCCTAGTCTTTTGTGGCATGAAGCAAGTAATTAGAAATAACAAAAATATCACTGACTGGTTGTCTTTTCACTCAATGTTGCTCTCAGAGTAGAACAAGCTGACGATTGAGGCAATTGTGGTACCGCTGGAATCTTTCCTTTGCATGAAATGGCTGTTTATGTTTGTGGTTACAGTAGTGAAACTGGTAGATTGTCAGGTTTACAGTGGCATTCCCCTTGGATCCCTATAATGTGATTTCCCCTATTGACAAAAAAAGTATTTATCTGACTGCTACTTGCAGTGTGATGCACAGAGCAAGTCCTAAGGTGATTGATAGTGCAATTGGTCATAAGTCTGCTGAAAACTTTGAAATTGCGTAAACAAAGCACACAAGTAGTAGCAACGCATTCCTGCATTATCAATTGTATGAAACTGTGGTAATTGACCACTGTTAAGAAAGCCAGAGGGAAGTGAAACAGATGACACAGTTCACACTCCTTTAAATGGGTCTGAAGGGTATAGAGAGAATGAACTGTGTTAGGCTACCACTGTCATACTTTGGTCAAGTCTGTTCTGTGCAAAACTTTATTTCCTCAAAACCAAGATTTGTAGCGTACACTCAGACAAGTTGCACTGGACTCACAGCCCAGAGTTTCCATTATGTTTGTATACTGATGTTGACATAAAAGGAATGAGTGGATGACAGAATGACAGGATGACTTTTCACATCCCTGTAGGGCTTGTAGACCCACCTGATGGCTGCATACATCTGTCATCTGGGCAGTTTGCTAGTTTCATGGAGTTGCACCTGGTTCAAGCTCTTCTTCACTTCAGTTGCACTATAGTTTGCCTGTCTCCATGTCTGTTCCTCACAAATCCTGCATTGCCTTACCAATTACATGTAGCTAAATTTCTCCTAAGCTGAAATTTAGATTATTTGGAGTCCTGACAGAAATAAAAAAAGAATGTTGTGTAAAAGGAGAAACAGTTTGTAAGAGGGTTTGCTTAATTTGACTGCATTATCTTTTTTTGCTTTCCATGACACCATTTTCTTTCAAAAACAATTTCACTATGATGGGAAATACTCTGACCAATTTAATATTTTTGCCAAAGCATGTAAAATTGTATGTGAAAACCACTGCATTTCAAAGTAAATGTGTTTCAGGATTTATCCTTCTAATGTCTTAATCTATAGTTAAAATAATCACATGCCTTATGCATGGTTTCTGTGGCATAGGCCTAGACTATGGAAAGAAACAAATAACTACCTAACTGATTAGCTTTACACCAGGTTTAGAAAAAAAGATTGATATTCAACATCAAGGTAATTATTCAACAGCACCATTGGAATATTTCTGTTATGCCCACACTGAGACCAGTGGTTGAAGATGTATTGTGGAGGTTGTGGTAGCATCTTACAGCCTAAAGGAATGTATTGCAAAAGCAAACATTCAGTGACAAGGTGCACATGGAAAAAGTAGCCATGTCATCTGATTGTATATTGTATCAGATTTTTTTGATAACTTAATTCATGTCGACACCCTAAAACATTTTCCACTAGTAGATGAAAGCTCTTGGCCAGGAGCTGTCTCTACAACACTTTCTTTTGTGTGCTTGTGTGTGCGTGTGCGCGCGCGTGTGTGCGTGCGCGTGCGTGTGTGTGTGTGTGGTCTGAGCCTATGTGCTTGCAGAGAGAATAGAGTACATAAATGAAATGGACAGATCTTCTCAGAAGATCATAATCTTTTTACACCCTAATTAGCACTTGACATATGACCACAGATCGGTGTGTATGCCTCACAGCACATTCAGATGTTCACAGTTTAGCTGACTGCTAACTGTAGTGTGATTCTACCTTCAGTATGCTTTCATGAGAAGTCTGATGGTGTCAAACCATACAAACACATACAAATGCAAGAAAATGCTGCAGCAATAACCCTCTAGTGTAGTACATTTATTATGGAGATGTCTATTAAATCAATAAAATCATCAAAATTGTCCTGAGTTTTTTTAAAAAAGGAAGTGAAAAACCAGACAGCACAGTTTGCACTCTTATGCATCGCTTCGCAGATCTATATAGAGAGTAAGATTAATGTTGTCACTTCCATACATGACGTATATACTGGTCTTTGTTCCATGTTGCTCTGCATAAAAGTCTACAACCTCAAAACCGAGACTTGCACTAGTGTAATGAACTCAGCAACAGAGCTTCCATTGCTGCTATACAGTTTTGTAAGATGGCAGATAATGCCTGTTGCAACAGTGCTCCCAATTAATTAATTCATGAATTGATCATGCAAATGCAGGGGAGCCTCACTGGGCCCAGTTGCCCAACCCTGTGTACATGCACTAATGAGGTCTGTATTTAGTAAACAGCTGTAGAAGGAACAATGTTTAATCGAACTCTCTCTCTCAAGTTTTTCCCTTATCATTATCATTACTTTTTTTCTGTTCAGTGAATGTTGTATGAATGCAGATGTGTGCAATGTGTTTGATCTGTTTTTACATTGTGTATTATGTGTATTATGTGTATGCTGCTGTACACCTTAATTACCTTCGGGATCAATAAAGTAACTCTACTCTACTCTACTGTACCACCACTGCCACACACACACACACACGCACACACACACACACACACACACACACACACAAATGATCCCCACAGTGTTAAATGACATTTGGATTAATGACAAAAGTGGCATCAGATGGTATGGTCTGTGGTGGAAACTCTTGAGTATAGCCATAATAGTCAGTGGTTTGTATCAGCTTGTCAGTGCCTTTGTAATGATGTACAGGAGAGCAGCTGTGAGGAGCTTTATATGGGCAGCTGCCAAGTAAAGTCTATATTAGTTGGTGTGAGTGTTTTTATCTGCACTATGGTGCGGTATTTCTACAGAATGTGACAGTTCCCTATGTGGCCACTGGGGGGAGTTCTTAATGTTCTTATCAAACCACTGACTGAATATGACTCACTCTTGCCCTCTAGTGAATTTCCATCCCCACGAGTGCCATTCTGTTCCTTCCTCTGACCATCTCTGATGATAGGTGCGGTGGGAGACTATTCTGCTCACCATGATACAATTTACTGTTCATAACCTAAAATCAGCCAGTTTGCTGTCATACAGATGAAACCCCTATTAATGACTTAATTGACTTACTATCACCTGAAGACAGTGGCAGTGCACAAAGCTATTGCTGTCGAAAGGACAAATGATTGACAGAAGTAGCAAATGCCTTTGATTAGATCCAGAAGTTTCTGTGGTCACTGGTACATGTCAGAACTAAAGGAACCCATTTCCTGTATGTCCATGTAAATTTAATTAATTGTCTTTGAGCTTTTATCATTATTCACATTATTGTTCACATTCCACAACATGAAAAACACTTAGTGACTATGCATTGAAGTGAGAGGGAGAAAATAGTTCACAGCTTTTTTTTTTTTTTTTTATCACAGCCCACATCAAAAGTGATGTGATCTAGGCGAGAGTTCTCTTTGACACTCTCGACCTGTGTGAGGGGGAGACGCGTGAAAGGGGGATGGTGGCCGTGCGTGAGACCTATCATCTCTGAGGAGCAGCACACAGCTGAGGCTGGAAATGCTGAGAGACAGAGACACAGACACAGACAAGCACACAGAAAGACAGACAGACGCACAAACAACAGAGGGAGGGTGAATTACAGGCCACATTCTCTATTGTTTAGTGTCAGAACTTCAGGTGTGATATCCTGAGGAGTAGCACATACCACATTTAAGTGTTACACACACGCATGCAGGCACGCACACACACACACACACACACACACACACACAGACGTATACATACTGTCTTTTCGCTGTTTGGAGAACACTGGCAAACTGCTGGACAGGTAAGACTTTGTTCCATGCTAATGGTCCTTTTGGCTTTCCCTTGATGTTCTGCTGTTTTGTCCTATATGCAGGGTATACTGTGTTTGTATTCTAGAGACCTAGAATAATGCAACAACTACAGCTTATGAGAAGCAGGAAGTCACACCGGTCAAAAGTGGTGGACATGCTGATAGTTACCAGAATATGGCTCAAAAGCAGCTTACTGATACCATATGCATTTACAAAGAGAGAAGTTTGGGTTATTATTTTGTTTTGGGCAAAAAGAAATTGTGTCAAATTAATGTCAAATAATGTTTGATCCACATTTTTACAGTCTACTAGACTGTCAACTAGACACAGAGTAGGGGGCTCAGTGTCCTTTCTGTTGCAAATGCCATGTTTTGTGATAGATTTACTTAAATGTATCTATCATACTTTCCGCATATGTCCATACAAAAAGGGAATTTAATAAGTGGATGTTCATCTTTAGATACTCAGAGTGCTTATCATCAGGGTTCAGCTTACAAAATGTGGGCTGTGTCAGTCCAGGGCCATGTGAGGTTTATCTTGGTTTGTGTAACTAAAAAAACAAAAATTGTATATAAACTATCTAGCCTCGGCATCTCTACCATGCTCAGAGCAACATCAGATTCTGCAAGGAGAAGTTGTGTCAAATTATGCCTCTTGCCAACCAATACAGAACCACCATTTTGTCACTTTTCCACTCTGCGTTTCCTCTTATATTCTGCAATTGCCATCGTTTATAACTTTCTTTAGGTCCCGATGGTTAAACGTGTTAGGCTGTGTAGATGGTGTGCTGAGTTGACATGATAATGTGGTCTAAGGCTGTTTTGTTTAAATGTGATAAATGTGTTATTAAAGAGACTAGCAAATGTCTTGTCATATTTAACGGATACAGTATCACCAAAACCAACGACTACAAGAGACATACAAACATGCTTGCATTGAAGAACTTACTACACAGGAGGACACACACAGAGAGAATGTGACACAGACACACAAGTTAAAAAATGACCACAGCAGAAATGATAACGGCAGAACAGATGGCAAGGGGGAGCAGATAGGTGACAAAAGAAGAAGTCTGAAGGTCCGTTACTGAAAAGCAGCAGCCTACATTTAGTCTATCAATAAGAAACAGGTGCAGAAACAACATGGGCCCAAAGGGACATCCATTTAGGAAGTCCTCTCCTCTCTCTCTCTCTCTCTCTCTCTCTTTCTCTTCTTCTCCTCCCCTCTCTTTCTTTCACTCCTGTACACTTTGTGTTTGTGTTTGGGTGGTTTGCTGTATGATGGTGAGTTTGTTTTTTTAAGTGTAAGGGGGTTTGATGATTTGCCTTGGTGTCAATGTGACGGCACAAGTCCTAATGATTGTAGACAGTGGACAAAGATTAAGAAGGTGAGGTGATACTCTGACAAACTTTCCTCATCCTCAGGCCTATATGCATTAAATATCTCTCTCTCTCTCTCAAACACACACACACACACACACAGACACACACACACACACGTAGAGGCACACATACAGAAACACACACATACACGTGTGCCCACAAGCATGTGCATGCACATATAGCCTACATCAGAGCTTTCCTGTTTTTGATGCTTCATTGTATCAAGCTGGGCCCACCGCATAGCACAGGAAACAGTAGAGACTGGGCAGCCATGGTCCTCTGAGCGGCCATGCAGAAGCAGCCCTCTGGGCAAGAGTATTTTTAACCTCTTAAGCAGGCAGCTTGTCTTCACCACAGCACCACCATCTGTACTTGCACAGACACACACACACACATGCACGCACAATACACACACACAAACACACACACACGCACTCTCACCCGCACACACACACTGGAATGCACGGTTTTACTGTCATAAGCTGTCCACATATATCACGCTCCTGTTTAGCTGCTCTAGTGGCTGCTAAAACACTGTGTGCAATGTCCACACATCAGGGGGAAATTTGCTTAATGTAAATCAGCACATCAGTAAAGTAAAATTCTCATGTTCCAAGCATGAATCTACAGTAATAGCTTATACATTTACGATTGCATGATGCCTTAAATGTGAGCCAGGTTATAGGCATTGATGCATATTTTCCAACCAAAAACCCCCCTGCTTGTATTTACAAACATGGCCTATACATTATATCATGAAATTTATTTACATTTACGTTACATTACATTTCCAATTACGTCATAGTTCCTGCTGTCAGTAGCCTACATATTTACCTTCATGTAAACATACACAACCTGCATCCTGCCAGGGTGTATCACCATAATATGACCTAGACATTTCCAGAATTTGAAGAATTTCCTACGGGATAATAAAAGTGAGAGAAGGTGACTGTGCAATAAGAAGTGAATATTACAGTAAGCAGCATTACTATAAAAGAAAACTATATCACAAGGCCCAGAGGACTCTTACATGTGTTGGTACTCTCTTCCTGATTAATGCCTTCTGTGGTTGGCTAGATAAAAGTTAAATCCATTCTATTGCATTGCATTTACTCATGACTGTTTCTGACATTTATTAGCCACTTGTAATGCTTGTCACATCCTCTCCTGAATACAGTCAGTAGAAAATGTGACATGTTTCTCTCATTAGTGGTAGTCATAAGTCATTTGATTTTTAACTGGTAATATCCGTACACTGCTCACCTTTTGTGGACCACCTCACTGGCACACACTTCTGTGTGTATGTGTGTGTGTGTGTGTGTGTGTGTGTGTGTGAGAGAGAGAGAGTGTGTGTGTCATGTAAGCTACTGGATGCCTTAATTTCACTTAATGGGGAACTCTGGTACATTTCAGACTAGATCTTGTTAGTGATCCGGTCATGTTCTAAACCAAAAATGTCCATGTTTATGACATTAGTGGCCTAGCTCACTCATTTAACTGATTACCATCATTGCTGTACCGAATGGAAGTGTGTGAAGCCCTCTAACAACACCATTTAGGCTGAAACATGCCAGAGTTCCCCTTTAATTTCATCTAGGAGAAGCTGTGGTGCAAGTAGCCTCAGTGTTTGTACCTCGTTGAGGTACATGTGCCCAGGGGTCCCATGTTTGAATGCAACCTGTGGTTCTTTCCTGATTCTAACACTGTAATGATAAGTCAGGGTTCAAAGTTAATACACCAGAACAGACTCATACTAGGGTCTCAAATTGAGTACAACTTGTACAAAATTCAACAGCAGTCTTTTTTGGTAAAGTGTTCCTTACCAATTCAATGTTATAGTAAGATCTTGAATATATTTGGCACGGGAGAATGCAATGTTTTTCCTAATAAACATGAAAAAGTTTTGAGGCGTGAAATGCAACGATGCAGTGGACTGAAGTCTGTGGCTGAACTGTGTATCTCAGTCTCTTCGTCACATTCTTTCTTTCTTTCTTTCTTTCTTTCTTTCTTCTATCGTGAGACAGGAGAACTGGGTCTGTGTCTGTGGCTGAGATGTGTAACTGGATGTGTAAAGTGTTCCTTACCAAAATATTTTCAAAGTTATAGTAGGATCTTGAATATATTTGGCACAGGAGAATGCAATGTTTTTCCTAATAAACATGAAAAAGTTTTTTTAGGCGTGAAATGCAACGATGCATTGCATTCACAATTCAATGTGATAAATGTTTTTAGACTCACAGTCAATCTCAAAGCAGTCAATCTTAGAAGCCTTAAAGCTGTTATGTGCTCTGTAGTTCATGTTGAATTCTTTAGGTTTCAAGCTGTCTTGAACTCAGCTTTGCATTCACCTAAATTGTATTTAATAAAGCAACCACATCATTGAACATGATGTTGTAGGAAAGCGGGACCAAAGCTAGATTTGCATGCTTCAGTGGCCATCTGAACAACATGCTGGTCATTTTTTGTTCACACTCTGTTGCTCTTTCTCACTTATTTTTGGATGTTTTAACCTAAAAGTATTACACATGGGCTAGGCCTTTTCAGTGGCTTTACATTCACTGTTAGCCATTTTTGTTACATTTTACTAATATACTAAATACTATCCCGACTGTTTAACATCAAACTTCTTGTGCAATGAGCACAGCACATGCTCATTTATCCCCTTAGCTGTGCCTTAGCAACAACTCTACCATGCTCTTTTTCCTTCTGTTCTTTCTTTCTTTTTCTTCCTGCCATCATGAAACAGTGGACAGAAGTCTGTGGCTGAACTGTGTATCTCAGTCTCTTCGTCACATTCTTTCTTTCTTCTATCATGAGACAGGAGAACTGGGTCGGTGTCTGTGGCTGAGATGTGTAACTGGCCTTCAAGGGCCTGTGGCATCTGAGGCATCATTGGGGTTTCTGCTTCTACCTGCTTTTGTCACGTATCCTCTCTTGAGAATAAGTGTGTGTGTGCTTGCTACTGTCAAGTACCCCTTGCCTTCTGAGTGTGTGTGTGTGTGTGTGAGAGAGAGAGAGTGTGTGTGTGTGTGTGTGTGTGTGAGAGAGAGAGAGAGAGAGAGTGTGTGTGTGAGAGAGAGAGAGAGAGTGTGTGTGTATGTGTGATTGTGTGTGCACCTTCACACCACAGTCACTTAAAGGAGAAATCCAGTGTAAATCAAAAAGCTGCGTTTTGCTTGTCCACACAGCAACAAAACAACTGCATTTTCAGATTTTTCCACTCTGAAACATGTTTTCAAAAAACGTTTTAGGTCACCCAAAACACCGGCGGCGTGTGGATGCAAGGCCAAAACGCATAGAAACTTCCCCATTTTAACAGAAAAAACGTTGCCGTATGGACGGCCTCTGAATCTCCCAGTCCCGAGTGTGTGAATATGTGTTTGTTACAGTCACAGCAAGACACAACATCAAGTTTCCAAATTTTCCAGGGGAGCTGTAAGTCATGGGAAGGTCACTCACCGACCATTATCATAATCTGCACAGTTAGCGCCACGTCATTTCACAAATGGATCACGGGAAGCCTGGGCTGCTCCTTTTGTAGTTTAGCTGTAGAATGTTACTGTAGAATGTTACTGTCAGAGAAAATCACTGCTCTACTTCTAGAATAACAACATGATCAGCCAGCATTGTGTCAGATCTTTTGAATATGGATCTCAGAAAGTTATCAGTATACTGCTATGTGAGAAAATCATGAAAGAGGAACCTGCTCAGATACGCTTCAGTGGGAAGATGGGCCATCTAGCATGATTCCTTTTGTTGTCTTTCACATAAATACCACCCTAAGAGTAATGTTCAGCTCTGTTCTTTAGTACCAAATATGCATTTGTTTCCATTGCTTCTTTTTGGGACATTTGTCTTCTGTTAGAATTACTTGAAGCAAGTGTGTGAGATAGTTGCCCACCCCCCCAAAAAACAAAAAACTATTATAAAAAATATTATATCACGAGTGCCTGCTACTACACAAACAGATGCATGAACGCACCTACGCTCTGCGACTCTCCCTGACAAAGGGGGGCATTATTGCTTTTGACTATTCACTAGAATGATTCACAAGTAGAAATTATCATAAATATACTAATATAATTTGCTGATATGAAATTGTGAAAGTGAATGCCAAGTCACAATTCATTCAAATAATTGTTTATTTACAGGTGACATTACTTCCCATAACGTTGGTTCTTGCTAACGGCAAGGGACACCACCTAGTTATCTAAGCACATAAAAAGACCAGAGTTCAACTCTGTCAGACCCCTTGCATGAGTAATTTCTAAAGAAACACAAGACCCTTCAGCACAGTTTTATGAAACATTGATGAGACATTTAAGGAGATGTGAGACATTTATTTTAAAAGAAGTAAAAAAAGTGTGTGTACATCTAAGAATTTCCTCGGGTGCTGGATATAACATGATATCAGCTTTTGAAATGCCTTTTATCACTTGACAAACGTTGCCAAATTGAGAGGTTTTTTGTCTAGAGATGGAAAAAAAACCTCACCAATGCTTAATTACCAGTAAGGTTGATTAATGTAATAGCCTTTTTACTTAGCCTTTGCCACCCCAGACACCTTCCACTAACATGCTTTTCCACCTGTGTTTCATTACTTTGTGTTACTTCACGTTTTTTCCTGTTAGCAAGTTGTACTCTTTTTGTGTTGCTGCTTTAATGTTAAGCCTCTTTTTGTACGTCAATTTGGATAAACAGCTTGCTAAATGCATAAATATAAATGTTTTATCTTGTCTATCTGTTTATTGTGCTTGTGTTTCTTATCTTTATCCTTGTATCTTTTGCATCTTTTGTTTGTCTGTTATTCAGTATGATCTTTATGTTTCTGTCATGTCCTGTCTGGGCTATACAAATAAATTGCCTTGCCTTGCCTTGTCTAATACAGACACAAAAAGGGAAAAGTACTTGCACACTGTTTTCATTGTGCTAATAATGTGATTTTTTACATGGTATTTTTCGATGTGTGTTGTCTTAGTCAAATACATCAAATAGCAACCCATCATCTGTACCTGATAAAGACCACAGGTCAACATTACAAAGAAAACAGGCTGAGGGTACTTTCCCTCTTTCTGAGACAATAGTTTGAATAAAAACATGATACATGATGACAGTAACTTTAACATTGGATTTACATTTACATTTGTGCATTTAGCAGACACTTTGACAAAGTGACTTAGAAAAAGAATATTAACATTCAAACTAAATCACAGAAGAGAACTTTATGTAAGAATACCACTAGTTAACAGCAGCTGACTGCCAGAGGATGAGAGTGCAGGTGATTCATGTAGTTGAGAGAGATGATGCAGTAGTGGGAGGTAGGGAGGTTTTAGGTGAGAACAATGCTAACATACAAGGTCATTGGGTACAAAGTATCATTATCAATATACATATCCATGACTCATCACCTTTGCTATTAGAATCATGTAATTGTAATACATTATGACACAGATAGCATGGTATGACCCCCAACTCCTGTAATGCTGTTCACAAGTTTCTTAAAACCTTTATGACTGATGGAACGAGATGTGAGGTCACAACCAAGCTGATTGAACCACATACCTGTCAATCTAACCATAGGATTTGTCATGAGCTGTTAACTCATCCGTCTTGTGCAGCTCAAGCAATGGTAGAATATTTTTGTAGACAATGTTGTACATGTAAAAAGATGTCCATTGCACAAATGGGATGTGTTGTATGCCATACATGGCCTATTGCCACAACACCTTTCTAGTGAACAAACAGAGTATGAAGTCTTTATTATGTAGCCTATGTATGTATAAATCACAGACTGGGCATGTTGAGATGTAGGGTCTGTTGTACATCTGCAAGTTTCTACTCCTATCTGCCATTTGCTATGTGCGTGTGTGTGTGTGTGTGTGTGTGTGTGTGTGTGTGTGTGTGTGTGTGTGTACTATACTCACCATTGTGTCACATAGTCCTCTTCATCCAAAGCACCAGACGAGCCCAGGTGAAAGAGACGACAGTGGAAGGCAGAGGATGTGGTCACTCCACTGCATTCAAGGAAGCGAGTCAAAGGAGATGTGTGTATGTTTATGTGTGTGTGTGTGTGTGTGCATCTTATGGTCAGACACACAAATTCAGGCAGACATTTAGTCTGGGGATTGAAATGGTCTAATTTCTTTATTTAATGCCACCCCGGAACTCTAGTTGATTCATGATAACAAGCAGTAAACTCTTACATAATGAATAATGCCCACAAGCCCGAGCAACCTATCTGGTACAAGAAGGCTAAGAAAGAGTCATAAAGCAGAAAGTTAAGTAATGGTAATTCAATTCAATACTTCAGTGGTGAATTATCTCAAAGCATGCTTGTCTGGTCTCTCTCATTCCATTTGTCTGTCTTGTTGTTTGTTGTATATTTTTCACATAGTCGTCATCTCAAGAGTGTCTTACTGGCATGAACAATACTACCTGTAATGCCTGTCCTAGATCGGTCATGATTCCCCCACTTGCTCAAACTTGACTAGTATTTACAGAATTTAATTCAGAAAAAATGTGCAATGAGAATTTATTTTCAGCATTTGAAGTGAATGTCAAGTCAGGGCTCACAAAATAACCTTTTAACAATTGTTTGTTACTGCTTGACATCAGAAAGGAATGACTAATGTGATACTGTTTTCATTATTTGAAGTGAATGTCAGGCAATGGCTCGTAAACCAACTTTTTATCAATGGCTTGTCATTCTTTAAATTCTTACCACTAGTTTTTCTTATAAATAGACAGGGACACCCCCAGACACCCCTAGAAAAACATCTCAAGCCATGTCTAACCATGCTGCTTTTTCACTTCTGAAGAAACACTAGATTGTGTAACAGTTCTGTAAAACTGTAACAATGATTTTGATACTTTATAACATTTTAATAACATATTACATTGTCCATTTCCTCAAGTCATGATTTTAATGAAAAAAATGTCATGATAAGGTACCAGCTATGTTGTAGCTTAAAAAGCCTGATAAAAATTCCATGTATACCTGATCCAATGTCAGTCAAAGCTGCAACTGCAAACACAACTGCAAAATTCACCACAATTAGTCACAGACTTATTTCACTTCATCCTGGGCTCCTTACACACATGTACCTCTTACAAAATATTTGGTAACACTTTTTACAAACCCAGTATACATAATGCATTATAAACCACTAATAACTACTAACATTAGTAGCCTATATATAACTGTTTATACATGCACATGACTGTGTATGACTCTTAAAGCACCATGATTTTACTATATAAGCCTTTACAGCCTGAAGTGTCTCAGTGTTTTCTAAAAGCTGCCAAAGCATACCACTCTACTTATTACCTGCAATGGTACGTTATTGCTTCTGATTACGTTTTATGTGCACATCTCACTTTAGCAGGGCCTGGTGGCTTGTAACTCTTAACTAGAAAAAAAGTAAACAGTGTTACCTCTCATAAAACTTTAGATGTAAAAGATGTAACCACTGCATGATGAAAAGGTCACTTCATGTTGTAAAGGCTTATAAGATAACTTGAGTGCAGTGCCCTTTACATGTGAATGGGAAAAAAAATTTTGGGTGGCTGCTGGTGATCTTGCTATGTGGGTGGGACAATTCTCCTGTATCTTGAGGAGACAAACCCAGAGGACCTGGAAGACATACATATAGCAGCATCTTTTCATTTTGCTTTTACAAGCAATCATTGTCATAAGGTGTGATAATACAGCATCAAATATCATTTAGGTGCAAGTAAAACAAATCCAGTTACTAAACTAAAGTAAATGTGAAATAACAGATGCTTAAGACAAAAAGAAAAGGATCAGATAGGATCAGATGACTGCTACATATGACTGGTTTCCAGTGACTGGTACAAGCTTGGTTCAACTATACTCGCTTTTTTTACTTTTCCATTAGGTCCACTAAATTCTGGCACCTGGTATCATTCTTGGTACCACCTTTGTCGAGGTTCCAAGCGAGCTGAACTGATATTAAATGATGTGTAAATGCTGGATGTTTACTAAGGTCCTGTTAACACATATCTAGATATTTTTATAAATTAATATTTTATTTAATTAATCTGTTTATTATTTTTTTTACATTTACACTTATCCAGTGGAATCCAGAAAATACAGCGTTTGAAAAATCTCCACTTTGGTGGCCATTTCCATTTGAGGTGGCTAAAACTCTAAAGACTATATAAAACTACTGTTAAAAAAACGGTAGTGGTTGTCTTTTCAACATTGTTGACGCTAATGTGGTTTACTTTAGCGTCACTAAAGCTGTTTCATTAAACGGTAATTTTATTCAGTGGAAAACTAAACATCCCAAACCAAACCAAATAGAGTCAAGGCAGGTTGAGCTGATACCATTCAGTGGAAAACTGACGTGAGAAGCATAAAAGCTTTAGAATCTTTGCTGGTAACATTCCCCTTAAATATACCCATTTCAGTTACATATGTAAAGATAATTGAAAGCCAAATCCAATTCTCTTAGTGCTTGCACTGATGGAGATCACATAATTAGGGCTCATAGATGAAGACATATAAGTTATTTATGGGTGGACGAGTTCATTACTTGATCTTGTAATGCATACTTAACTTTAGCCTTAGTTACATCTCTGCCCTTAGTTTAATCCTAATGTGGTGAATCATTATAAAAGAAAGCCAGGAAGTTCTGACTAAATCAGAAAAGTTCTATTAGGGAATGTGTTTCTCATGAAACACTGGTATTATCATTTTTTCCCTTCTGTTTCCTGTAGGTTCTGAGAAAAAGACATTAATCTCACTCTTCGCCTTTCACCTGCCCTGAAACTGACACCTTCAAAATCACCAGGACAATGGAGGTCCCTATTTCTCTATTTGAGATGATGAACAGGGAGTCCGCTGATGAGCAGAGCCTGAGAGGCGCAGGCTACCGCCGCAAGCGGGAGTTCATCCCCGAGGACAGGAAGGACGCCACCTACTGGGAGAAGCGGCGCAAAAACAACGAGGCGGCCAAGCGCTCGCGGGAGAAACGGCGAGCCAACGACTACCTGCTGGAGCGGCGCCTTCTGGAGTTGAGCAAAGAGAACTCCCAGCTGCAGAAGGAGCTGGCGTACATGAAGCTGCGCTTCGGCTTTGTGGGGCCCCTGTGCCTGAACACCAATACCACTGCCGCAGCAGCCCTCTCAGCCCAGCACAGAGGCCTCTTGCCGCTGAACGCTCCATGCGGCTTCCAGCCTGTTCCACCACCACCTCTACCTCCATCTCATCTCCCTCAACCCCCGACTCCACCTTTGCTCCAGCCTTCGCCAATCCTCCTGACCGACAAGGGGGTGGTTTGGGGCCGGTCGGAGCGTCCCTGTGTGCCTCAGGCCATCCCAGCCTCCTACCACCACCAATCTTCCAGCCTCTCATCATACCCTGCTCCCTCTGCATTCACCTCCCCTCGAGCTCAGCCCTTCAGCCACGCCCTCCCTTTCTTGCTGTCATCCTCGGCAAGCCCAACATCGCTGCTCCTGCCTTCCCTACTGGTGCCCCCTGCTGGGAGCCCCTGGGGTGGACGTCCGAAGCCAGTTCAGCCTGGCGCTGCTCAGGTAGCCTCGGACGAGGAAGGCGAGCAGCAGGTGCCAGGTGCTATCACAAGTTTGGATCCCTGTGCAGCACTGCCTCACAAACTCAGACTCAAGACACACAAGGGCCAAACCGACATGGGCAGTGCCACCACAGGAGCATTCTCTCCTCTCTATGTGTCTGACTGACACATAGAGCTGGGCCCACACACACACATGCACACACACACACAGACCACAGGAACATTTTCTCCTCTCTATGTGTCAGACTAACACATAGAGCCAGGCCCACACACAAACACACACACAAAGATGAAAGGTGTCCACTCAACAATGCTAAAATGGAAACAAGCATGACAATCAAACTCTCTCATCTCTAAGGTATGAAGTTGTGACACATTAACACACCACATGACCAAATAGTTCACCTATTACTAATGACAATGCTGTAATTCTTTACTGTGAAGTAAGCCATGAGAAGAATAACTTTGAAATAAAATATTCTGAGGCTGTTGTTTTTAAAAACAGTGTCACCGGTGTGTTGAGAATTGTGTTGTGATGCATGTTGAAAATTGTGTGTTCATAGGTAAATGATCAAACAATCATTATTAAGCAAGGCAAGAAGTAATTAGTATTCATCACAAAATCATCTATTATCATTCATAAAAAAACATTCTTGTCCAAGTGGACTCATTTGCTGTTGCCCCAAAGCAACACTGCAAGTGTGTACCCTGTTCTGTACTTTAGTCTCAAAATGGAGAAGTTCATTTCTCTAAACACTTAAGCTGATGTTCCATGACAGCAGAGAGAAGTCAGCTGAAAAAAAAACAAACAAAAAAAAAACAAGGATGAGAGTTGGTCCTGAGATCATGTCGTTGCTGTAGACAAAGCCCACATGTGGTTTGGTGGAGGTGGAGTTGGCAGCTTGAGATGGAGGAGGGGATAGAGTGAGATGTCGTGGCACTCTCTTCCTTCACCGGTGACCCGAGAGCTGTGTGGTTAGTGGGGGTTTGTGAGACTCACACTGCTTGTTTCATGTGCTTGAGGCTTGCCGATGAAAAAGAACGACAGCCAAAGCTTGCCCTGCAGAATGGAAATGATCACCTGGCAGACTGAAACAAGAGTGATAAATACACAAAATAATGACCCAAAATAATAATAAGAAATAATAAGAAAATTTAATGAAATATAACGTATTGACTCTGGCCATGTTAATTATGAATTACATGCCATTATGTTCATAAAATGTTGTGATGACACATACCCCCCACCCCACCACCACCGCATTCCTCACACCCTCAAAGCCAACATTATTATAGTCTTGCTCGTAATGGCTGAATCATCTCCTCCACTTTTACCAACAATAAGTGGTCAGAAAAAAAAATTGGTGTTGACTATTACTTTAAGATGTTGTTAGCAAGGTGTGGAAAAGAAAGACCTGTAAAAGAAATGGAAGGGAGGTATGACAGGAAAAAGCCCATGGCAGGATGTTCATCAAAGAAGCATCAAAGAAGTTCCTGAGCATGAAAGAAGTTCCTGGGCTGTAAAAAGAGATTTGATGTGGTTTGACAGATTCAGTAACTGAACGGGACACAGAAATTCACTTGAAGTTTCATTTCCCTGTGTCCCATTCAGTTAACATTAGCTGCCAGTTCACTATGCGGTCTATGTTGTATCAAATTTTCTGGTTCTTTTTCCTACAGACAGCACCCTGTGACCTTGATCAATAGGGCTATTGACTGATTCACAACTGATTTCTAATTTTATTCTTCAGTGGTGTTTTCTGTGGGACAAGGTGAAACATACAAACAAACATAGAAATGATCACAAAATAAAGAGCTAAACTGCTAGAGAGGGGACTTGGGGCGTGTCGTGAACATTCAGTCACACTTAGATTTTCAGATTGGTAGTGGTGGTGGTTGTGGGTTTAGGTGGGAGTTCTCTGCACTGAGAAGCTTTTTCCTGGCCAAGAGACCACTTCCTTAAGAGCTTACATGTGTCAAACTGAGCGCCATTGTGAGCAACTGACGAGCAGAGCTGTGGTGGTAGATCCTCTGAGTGAATCATGTCCCCTACTTCCAATCTGTCCCTTTTACCCTGATGATCATGAGACATTTGCTGAACAGTCAGACACGTAGCCTTTTTTGCTTCTTGTATCAAAAGTGAAAACAAATCAATGCACAAAAAAAATATGCCAGCTTGTAGGATGCCCTGTGTGAAGTCCCCTTATTAGCATCCCTGACACAAACACAGACACACACACACACACGCACACACACACACATACACACACATGCACACATGCACACATGCACACACACACACAATATGCCACACAATATCTTTCAATATACCTTTAAGGAAAGGTCAAGGTCACAGGGCGCTGAATTTGGTACAACATAGATTCAACATAGATTCATTTCAGGAACTGCCAGCTAACACTACCTGATTGGGGCAAGGCAAAGTGACACTGCCCTTAGTGTTAGGAGCCATTTTGTTATTCTGTCTGTGTTTCCATTTTCTCATTCTTCTTCCTACTGACAGCACTCTGTGACCTTGAACAACAAGACTATGACTACCTCCGACTTCTCCTTTAAAACCTTACATATTTTTCTCCTTATACTAGATACTGTTGCAATGATTGGTTTTCACACTAGCTTGCATCATTAAGGTCAATTTTGTCACTAGCAAGCAATACTGCAATTGTCTGATTAACATAGAGAGATAAGGCCCTCACAAGATACTGCTCTGGGTATCTGCCTTCTCAGCAGAAACTACTACTCTTTCTTGTACATGACTCATAAGCCATTGTGTCATTGTGAGAAAAAAAAACCTTTTTACCTGTCTTACAGTCCAGGAAGCATGCTTAAGTGGACAGCTAATACAATGCTAATATGGACGTGTTATTTATGGTGTTATGAAACCGAAAGAGCATACCATGGTGCCATACTTCCCTTTTTTGAGATCACTGCAAGGACGCAAATTAAAGGCCTTGAGTTACTAATTTGCCCATGGCAATGCCTCTTGTTGACAACCACTTTCCCATTGCTCCCTGTCATGTAAACAAATGATCTCACAATCCTGAATGGTGTAACCAACTAAAACAAGCCATGGTGCTGGTAGATGTGCATGCAGTGGTATAACTGACTTTAATCTAGCAACATTCACATAAGTCTCAAGGCATTTATGATCTTTCAAAAACATTGTATCTCATTACAGATAAATCAAAAGAGAAAAGAATGACTAATAGGTTGAGATTTTGTGATATTTAGTATTTGTAGAGCAGTAGCAGCATGGAAATTGTAGCCTGGGATTTGCTGCCACTGTTGAGTCCATAAGCAAGGCACTTAATGCTCAGTTGCTGTAGGGAGACTGGCCCTGATGTAATGGACACTTGACAAATGTAAGTCGCTTTGGATAAAAGCATCTGCTAAATGTATAAATATAAAAACATGTTGATTATTGTTGTACAGATTTACTGTGAAAACTGAAAGAAGAAATCCACTGTGAATCAATTGATAGCCCTGTTGTTTTGGGTCAACGAACCAAAAAACGTGACAACATTGAATAGCGATCTGGCAGCTAAAGTTAACTGAATGGGACATAGGAAACTAAAAGTGCCATTCAGTCCCATTCAGTTGGTCTTTTCTGCCGATTCGCTATTCGGCCTATATTGTATCAAATTTTCTGTTGCTTTTTTCTACCAACAGCATTGAGTGACTCAAACAACATGGTTACTGATCGATTCACACTGGATTTCTCCTTTAACATGCTTGAACATTAATGTCAGTAGACAGTCAAGTTTAGTGATTTAGTCAGGTTTAACCACTAGCCTGTGAAACAAGTCTGTGGGCCAGTGTGTAATGTATGCAATTATGCATGATTTACAGTGAAATGTAACCACTGTGTGTGTAACAGTGGTATACATATGCAGTCACAGCAGAAAGTAGGTCACATGAAATCACAGAATGAACACAAAATCACCAGTTTGTTTTCCAAGTATAATCTGAATCTATGATAAAGTACAGCAAGACTTTTATTTCTATTTTGTGTCTATTTTTTTTCTACTTTTCACCACCTTATTTGTTTACTTATTGGTTTGTTTCTTTGTGTGGCAAACATACCTCAACCTTATCTCTATCCTAAAAAAGCAAAATGGTAAGTGTTCAATATTTCTAACACCATGTCCCAACTGCAAACTACGTGACCGAACGTTAGCGGCAAAAACTGTTTTTATTTGCTATTTTCAACTGGAATATCATAATGTGGTCAAAAAATTGAGGCAGGCAACTTGGTGGATCACTGCAGTCTTTAATCACGACACTGGAGACAAGTTACCCACAAGGTGTGCAGAGTAACTAGCCCATCTTCTTGGAGATTAGGATTCACTTTTTTACCCTCCAGAGTACACATCACATAGCACATGTAACAAATGGCAGGCCAGGGGTGGCCAAACTGTTGCCAGGGGGCCATTTGCCATTCTCTTCTTTTTCACACAGCCTACCATGAAGTATAAAAAAATAAAATATAATGTGGCCCATTGTTACATTAATCTAATATTACATGTGTATCACATGTCATAGTTTCAGTACCGTTAGAGCACTAATGTTTATGCAGACTATGACCCCATTTCCCTCTACAACCCTATAGACTCCAGATATAACAAACCATACTCAAAAGTACATTGTTGTTCTGTATGAGTTTTCTCCGTTTACATGCTTCTTTGTACATCTAATCATTTCAACAGCAACCAAACCCCTAAGCAAATAAATAAACCTTGTGAGAAAGGTCTTTCCATGCCATTTGACCGCTGTTTACAGTTAGTTGTAGCATGTTAACTAGCACATCCAAACATCATCTTAAGTCCCCCTTTGCTCTGATTACCAGTGCTGATGTGTCTCTGTTGTGGCTGTGTAGTTTCTGTACTCTCGTTTCAGCACTTGCCACAAACATCTGCTGTCACTTTCAGATAGGCGTCTGCATGCACACACACACACACACACGCACACACACCACACACACACAAACAATGAAACACTCTCTGACACACACACGCACACATGCGGTCTCAGCCCACCAGCACTCTCATATGAATTGGAATCTCCTCAAACAGTATAGAGATGAGTGATCTGCTGTCCATCACAATGAGATCTGAATGCCGTCAGTCTCTTGCCCTGCGTGACTGACTGTACTGCTGCTTACAGGGAGCTTTGGCTCAGGTGTTGTTTGGACTTCCCCAGTATTCCTGAAATCTCACATCAAATATATAATAGAGGACTGGATTGTCTACCCCTGAGTCAACTGTGCTGTCCATAATAGTTTAATTGCATCATCCTTTTTTGTATTATGCTATAATAAAATAAAGATGAAAAAAGACAAAAGTGAAAAACATTAAAACAAAGCTATTTTGACCAATCCAACAACATGTAACAAGAAATCGATTTCTGTGCAGCCACACTCCACATACAGTGCATCCAATTTCAGTATGCAGTTCTTCCAGCAGGGGGCACTGATGGCTCACTCATACACACACACACACATACACACACACACACACACACACACACAAACACACTCCTTCTCTCTCTCTCTGTCTGTTGTGGCACTATCACAAAGCTGTTGGCTTCAGGAGGAGAGACAGAGTGAGTCAGACACTGAGCCGATTTCATGGCACCATTTCTGAGTTTTAAATGGCAGTTTGATTTCTCTCTCTCTCTCATTTGCCTTCTTTCTCATTCCATGGACACATTTTGGTACAAGCATTCTCAGATCTACACCATAATTACTTGCTCAATATACATCGATTTTGTGTCTTTGCTCTCTTGTTTGTCTCATGGGTGTGTGTGTGGGAGGATGTGGATGTAAGAAAGTTCAGAGAGAGAGAAAGAGAGAGAGAGAGATGGAGAAGAAGAGTCAGGGAGGATGAAGAGAATAATATAGTGTGTAAGTGTGTGTGTGTGGGTCTGTGTGTGTCTGTGCTCGTTTCTGACCATAATCTCAGGGCTTTATTTCTGAAACCTGTGCTTCTTACCATTGAAATGAAGACAGCAATTGCTCCTGTCTCTGTGCCTTCCCCATCTTTCTCTTTGCCCCAGTGTCACAATGAAAGTCATTTGGAAAATGAAAAAGTGAAAGAATTGATATGTCACAAAGACTCAAGGTCTCCATGACTACAGTCACCAAGCAACAATCAGTCTATATACAGTGTTCTGTCGTTTCCCAAGCAGTTGAAAGATCCAGATATCCCTTCCCCTCCCACGCAGATACATACACATGTACACAAACACATATGCACACACATGTACACACACACACACCCGTACACATACATGCACACAAATATTTGCCTTGTCACTGCTTCATTATCAACTGGTGCATATACTTGGCTGGAAAAGTATATGGAAGTCTTGGAGATACACATTACTAAGCAGGTTGCTTGTGAGGGACAGCAAGATTGTTTCAGTCTATCATGCCTCACAGTAAGTGCAGTCTTCAGACCCATGCTGGATAAAGGTCTGCCAGAATGTATTTCATTTACAGTCCATTCACAGAATGTGGGTGTATTATCTTTTTTTCATGGTCTGCTGCTGGGGAACTAAACTGAACTACACACACACACACCACCGGCTTTGAAATGCAACATGGGGGAAATAGAGATAGCAATTTATGAGAAACGCAGTGTAGAAATAAAAAGAGCATTTTTTGATGTGCTGTAATGCTGTAATAGTAGACTGTGATGACAGTAGATAGACTTTAGTAGATACAGACTAGTAGATATAGACTAGCATATACAGACTAGCAGATATAGACTAGTAGATACAGACTAGAATATACAGACTAGTAGATACAGACTAGAATATACAGACTAGTAGATACAGACTAGTAGATATAGACTAGTAGATTCAGACTAGTAGATATAGACTAGTAGATACAGACTAGAATATACAGACTAGTAGATACAGACTAGTATATACACACTAGCATATACAGACTAGTAGATTCAGACTGGTAGATATAGACTAGTAGACACAGACTAGAATATACAGACTAGCAGATACAGACTAGTAGATACAGACTAGTAGATATAGACTAGTAGATACAGACTAGTAGATATAGACTAGCATATACAGACTAGTAGATATAGACTAGTAGATACAGACTAGTAGATATAGACTAGCATATACAGACTAGTAGATACAGACTAGTATATACAGACTAGCAAATACAGACTAGTAGATACAGACTAGTAGATATAGACTAGTAGATACAGACTAGTAGATATAGACTAGTAGATACAGACTAGTAGATACAGACTAGCATATACAGACTAGTAGATATAGACTAGCATACACAGACTAGTAGATATAGACTAGTAGATACAGACTTCTTGTAGGTGTAGGTATTAGATGGTGACCCTGTGAAGTGTAGGCCTATACTGCATTGTGATACACCAAGCTTATGCTTATGTTCCAATATTATAACACTACATACTATTACTAATACTAAGATGTTATGAGGTTATGCTGACATAACCATTCAAAATAGTTGAACAGTTATGTCAACATAGCATCATATCAACTTATATCATTATGAATAGTTCACAACCCTTATGAATGTGTTTTCAATGCTTCATGCATACAGACTTTAGGTAAAGGATGTTTTTTGATATTATATTTGATTTCAACTACACTAAACCTCTGATAGCTTTATTTAAGGTTAGTGGGCTATTAATTTAAGATAAGTGATTTATAACAAGATACTTTTTGTAACATTTAAAATATGCATATATACATAGTATGCCTATATTCATAATTCACTGGCTCTCTATTCTGAAACTGGTCTTCTTATAAAGCCTGCTTCCCAAACAATAAGCAATCACTGGTATCCCTTCTAGTGATAACAATGAGCTACCTCTCTGGTGTTTTTTGTTTGATCTTTGGTTTACATCTAAATGGATTGTATGTTGCTTTGGACCAAGATGCCTGGACATAAACATAAGTATCAACACATGCAATGTCAACCAACATCACTTATTCTACCTTTAATACAGACGTCTTTATGTCTGTGATAATGAGCAACTTGGTATGGGTGTCTATCCACGAGCCTGGAACTGTTTAATCAAATTAAAATTTGGTCATAGGCCAACATCTCTACATCTATGAACCCGCCTATCACAAAAACATTATATGATGGCTAACGACATTGTTTCTAACCAAAATAATGTCTTGAACACTGAATTTCAACTCTTACCATCTAACTACAGATTCAAGGTTTGACAGTTTACCTGGATAAGGTAAAAGCATTCCTTTGCACACCAGGCTATCCTCAAGTTTAACACTGACACTAAGACGCTAAAAAGGTCAAGGAGACAGTGATGGGACATTTGTCATATGTGTTGTTATGTTTTATAGCTGTCTGAGAGTGTTTTTGTGAACCTGTATGGATATGTTTATGTGTGTACATGTAATATATCACTCTGCAGTTATTCTGACAATCTAACCACCTATATAACATCACTTATTCAACCTTTAATAGACCCATGTTATTTTCCATGTCGTAATATAGCTGCACTGCTACGCAGAGACGAGAGAACACTGTTTTTATTTCCTTTTTCAGATTGCATTTAATTGGTATGGTAACACTTTCATTGGGGTAATTAGTTGAACATGACAGAGTAGCTCAATATTGGTCACACTATTATATGTATTTACAAATGCAGAAACATGGTATAGGCTATGCGCTATTTGAAATATCAGTAAATTTACAGCATACTGAGGTTTCTCTCTCCTTGTTCTAAGTGACCCAAGATGTGTGTACATTCTCTTTCACACTCTTTCACAATGCCTTTGGCCATAAATACATCTCATCTAAATTAGGTGTTTATTTGCAGTTCATAGCTAGCACCTTTCCATCCTGTCTCGTTCTCATTTCCTCATTTTCTTTCTCTTCCTTCTTTCATTTCATTTGATCTCTTCATTCTCCCCTTTTTCCTCCCCTGTCTCACTGTATCTCTCTCTCTCCATGCCCTCCTTGGTCCCGTCATCACAGGGCTACCAGGTCGTGGCAGGAGCGGGACTTCTGTCGGAAGAACTTGCCCCCTTCCCTCTCTCTCTCGCGGGGGTAGCGTGGCACGAGGCTAGCCAGGAAGCGCTTTGCGCGGGTGGTGAGGCTCTCGCGGCGACCACCGGCCCCACCACCACCGTCCTCACCCCCATAGGCACCCAAGGGTCCTAGGGGCTCACCCCGTGCTGCCCGCACTGCCGCTTCCAGCAGCTCTGCAGTGTTGTGCTCCAGTGTGGTGGAGAGCTCCATGTAAAGGCTGCCGAAGAGGGCTGCACTGGAGCGTGCCTCTGGGACAGGGAGAGAGAAGAGAGGGAAAGAGAGGAAAAGAGAGAGAGAGAGAGAGAGAGAGAGAGAGAGAGAAAGTGTGTGTGTTAACACCTTTGTACATTAATATCCATAATGTAATCTGAAGATGGAAACATAATTCACTGTCACTAAAGAGAAGGACATAGCAAAGGAAAGAAAAAAGAATTAAGATAGATTGCATAGGAGAGACAAGGGGACAATGGTGAAGTATGGATGAGAGAAGTAAAGTGATATACAGAGATACAAAAACAGGTATATTCTTTTTTTGATTCTCATATTTTTGATTCTCATATATATATATATATATATATATATATATATATATATTATGAGTTTTGTTTATGTGAGTTCTTGTAAATGATGATGTGGCCTGTGTCTGTATACAGTACAGTGCTGCTATTTTGTCCTTTATGTGAAGTGCCTATCTGTCATACCTCCAAAGCAGCTGTGAATTGAATTTGAATATGAAATAGATTGAGAGGGAAGAAAGGAGGAGGAGAGAGCCAGAGGTGAAAAGAGGTAAGATAGGAATGAAGTGATGAAGAAAGAAAGGGAATGAGAGAGAAAGGGTGAGAGAGAAGGAGAGAGAGAGTATGAGAGAAATAGATAGAGAGAGAGAAATAGAGAGAGGTGAGGGTGTTGAAAAAGCAAGAGCAAACTCACACACTCACACACACCCAGGGCTAAAGAGTAGGAGATGGAGGATGTGAGAGAGTGCAGAGGCTAACAGCGGGTGGAGATGAGGAGTGTGTCGGTGAATGAGCCCCAGGCTCCCGGTGGCACGGGGGGTTAACTGATTCCGTGTCGAGCAGCAGGTGACGGCCTGATGGAGTGGAGGTGGAGGGGCATGGGGGGGGTGTCGCTCCATGACACCTACCCCCTTCCCCCCCACACACACACACGCACACACACTATGTCTATGTCACTATGTCTATGTACCTCACACAGCTCGGTGTGACTCGTAACCTCGTAATGCACACATACATACACATACAAACATACACACACATGTACTCACACAGATCTACATACTCCAACTTATACATTCACAAACACACACACACACACCTTGACCTCCACTTTAGACAAGTCCTCCACCTATGCATTCAGATAAAGCGACAGCAGAAAATACCTGGAGGACAAACTCCAAACACCAGTACACATTTCTCCCTCTCTCTGTCTCTGTCTCTCCCTCTCTGTTAGACTCTCTTCCCTCTGTATGTAACATTCACAGACAGGCAGACCTGAACAAAGCTACATGTAGGCACACACAGACAGGGAGAAGCCGACAAAAGGGAAGTGTGCGGCAGACAGCACAAACACACAAGGAGCTGCAGTGAATGGAAAAGGCAGTGTGATGAAGCACAACCTAAAAAGCACGATGCAAGTTGAAAAGAGGACGTTTTCATGTCCCTTAATGGCTTCCAATTAAAGCTGTATTCATTAATTAGAGGCTAATTTTCCCCTGACAGCTGAGATGGAGTGAGAGAGAGAGAGAAAGAGATTAAGAGGGAGAGAGAGAGAGACGGAGGGGGGAGAAATGGGAACTTCGTTTGCAAGGCTTCTGATGGAGCACACACTCACTTGAGGAGCCGGAAGGAAGGGAGCACAGAGTGAGAGAGAGAGAGAGATGGAGGAGGGAGGGAAGGAGGGAGCCATCCGTCGCTCCTTTTCTCATCTCACGCCTCCGTACGCAATTAACCTCAAACGCCACGCTCCGTGCCTCAGGCACCAGGCACAGGCCACGCACATTATGCAACAAGCCAGGAGCTGCCAAAAAGTGTGTGTGTGACTGTGTGTGTGTGTGACTGAGAGTGAGAGAGGGGGGGCATGTGTATGCTTTTGTGTGCATGTTTTGGGGGGATGGCTTTGTGGGAAGCAAAAAAAGAGTGTGTGCGGTGCGTGTGTGTCTCTATGTGTGACTGAGTGTGTGTGCATGTATGTGTGTGTGTGGGGGGGGCAGGTGTATGCTTTTGTGTGCATGTTTTGGGGGATGTTTTTTGAGGAGCAAAAGAAGAGTGTGTGCGTATGTGTTTGAGTGTGTGTGTGTGTATATCAGAATTTGAGAGAGCGAAAATTGTGCATGTGTTCCTTTTGTCTGTGCGTGCCTGAGGATGTAAATTTGAAATGTATGTGTACTGAATTTGCAGGAAGTGTATACACAGCATGAGTGTGTGTGCACATGTATGAGTGTGTGTGTGTGTGTGTGTTGTGCACGCAGATGTGTGCCTGTGCTATGTATGAGTCAATCAGGAGAAACAATGGTTTGGCAAGGTGGGGGCGAGCATTTTTTTCACAGGTAAACAAAAAGTGCATGACTTCATTCTGTGTGCTGAAACTCAAATGGACGTGATAGACAGTAGGAGTCTGAGGATGTGGGTGATGCAGATTGCCCTGACTATGACAATTTTGGGGGCTCTGTGTGTGTGTGTGTGTGTGTGTGTGTGTGTGTGTGTGTGTGTGTGTGTGTGTGTGTGTGCATGCCAATATGAGGGAAATGGGGACAGCAAGGTTGGGTGAGAGGATAAAGAAATGGAGAGAGATTCTGTGTGTGTGTGTGTATGTGTACATGACGTGTTCAGAAGAAAGTCCCCCCATCCATCCAGTACTCCCACACTGCACTGCAGCTGGCATCCACACTTTCATAAATCTCCCCAAATCCCATCCCTCCAGCTGGGAGCAAACAGCAAACCGAGCCTGTCAGCACCCCCACCTACCTCAGGTAGCGACCAAGAGAGGGGGATGAGACAGAAAAATGCGTCACAGAATGAGCAGTAAGGATGAGTAATCAAGGGCCGTAACCAATCAACCAATCATAATCAAGGGCTGGAGCTATCCATTTTAGAATGAAAAGGCAACAGGCATTACAAACAGGCTTGGGCTTTGTGGCAACTATAGCTCAAGAGCAAGTGGTTTGATCATCAGTGGACTGAGTAAATATCAACACTTTTTAATCTTTAGACAAACATGATGGTGTTTGATTTGAAAAGCTGGCTGTCTTTTGTTTTTCTTAGACGTTTTTCTGAAATGCTGTGGTCTTGAAGGAATTAATTTAGAGAGAACTTCCACTCCAGAGCTTTCACAGACCCACCCATGTTTGAGTGTGGAATCGGCAGCATTGTATTGAATCAACAAAATAATTGTGCCTGATCATTAAATTTAAATTAAATTTAGCTCAGCAGATCACATTGCCAACTGAATTGCATGCCACACAATTTAGAGTCCACTATTTTGCAGAACTGACAGGCAGAATATTGTGCAGATACTGCATCTAACACTGTATTCAGGGTAACCAATGACAGTGACATACACATGGACAGGATACACAGTTTATACCTCAGGGAATAGAAAATGGCCTACGTTAGCTATGCTAGTATGTCTGTAGGCTTGGCCAGCCTGCTGTTTACTGTGTCTTCTCTGGTTTCTACTTTTGCCAGTCTGGCAGACTGATTTTGGCCAGAATGTTAAGTGCATGACACAATGCTGTCCACGTCAATGGTGACAATATTTCCATGTGTGATCTAATGGCCGTGAGTTATCTCCATTGGCCAGAGCAGCTTATTGAACTGCCATCAACACCACCTCTGAGTGCCGCCTCATCCCCCACATAACACACACACACACACACACATGCATACATGCATGGACACACATGCACACACACACACGCATGGACACACACACACACACACACACACACACAGAGGTACTATTACACACCTTCCGTGCTGACCTCACGGGAGCGCACCAGGTCACTCTTGTTGCCCACAAGGATGATGGGAGTCTGTGGCTGCGTCTCCCTCAGAAGGAGGCGGAGCTGGGCAGTGCGGTGAAAACTCCTCCTATCCGTCACCGAAAACACAAGCACACACACCTCACACTGCAAAGTGGACAGGTCCTGAGGCAAACACAAAACAAGATGCAGGGGACAGAAGAACATGGCCCAGGATATTAAATTGTCCAGGATGTCAACTGTGTCACTTCACTATAATTCCAAATTGTGCCAACTGCAGCAGATCTCAGGAAATTCTGAAGAACATTACCTAGCTATTAATGTCAACAGTAATAACAACAGAAGGTATTATTAGGAAGCTAATAATCATCAATTATTTGCTATCATAACTCAGATCTAGTTAATAACAGAATTGATTAACTGCACCTTACTTAATTTAGCTCTGCATTACAGCACTTACTCCCCTTTCATTATTATCTCATTACTTCATAATGAAGTCCTCTCTACATCTCGTATGTGAGGTTTGACAAATGTCACAGAAGATATTAGAAGATAAGCCAAATGTCACAATTGCGCTTCTTGGGTGCATCCATTAAAAATTCAGAGCTGTAAAATTGTATCTGTGCGGGACATTGACAGATGGCTACATAGAGAGATAAGCTGTCTCACGCATGAGATGTGGTGCAAACAAATTACTGGCCATGAAACAAGAATACTGCTATTATGACTACTTGAGAAAGTGGAAACACACACAACATTTGACAGAAGCATTTGTGCATTAATATATGAGACAGAGAACCACGATTCAGTGTTTGTGTGTGTATGTGTGTGTGAGAGAGAGAGACAGACAGAGAGAGAGAGAGAGCTTTTTCAGTATGCGTGTAGGGCAGAGTGGTAGAGAGAAAAATAGTGATGTGTGTGTGAGAGAGAGAGAGTGTATGTGTCTGAAGAGGAGAAAAAAATAGAGATGTGTACATATACTTAGGCAGAGTGATTTGTATTGTGTGTGTGTGTAACACTGTGGGACTGAGAAAGAGGATATTTATCAGTTGCTCCATTAGTTCATTCACATCTTTACTGTATTTGCTGTTAAGAGGGACTGGGGACCAAACATTAGCGTGTGAGAAATTAGTGCAGGAGAGCTCTTTGCTGTGCGTAGGGCAGCCCATTAAGTCCCCGCCGAGAGTGGGAGAGTGGGGGCACCACCACCCCCGGCTCCCATTAATAACGCAATGCCCAGTGGCGGTAGTGGCGCAACGAGCTAACGGAAAATTACCACACATCTTTTAAAAGCTCATCAATTACCATGAACAAATGTTGACCAAAGCGCAAGTCAAGCCTTGCAAAATGCGCTTTAGACCAGACTACAGGTATAAATACATTTTATGCTGAGCAGCGCAGGCGTGGGAAAGTGTGGTGTGTTTCATGTCATAAACAAACGTTGAGGTTCAGGTTATTCATCAACTTCCATTATTCGTGAGCCTTTCTATCTTTTCATGGTGTGTCCAATTTTTCCCTCACAGACAGAACCGAGCTTGCAGAGTAAATATTCCCTTTCAATATACTGAAATTACAGTTCTTCAAATATTTACAGATCCTCTTCTCTTTGAGCAGCAAATAATAAACCTCACAGCATCAGCATGCTGCTCTGAACACAAGCAAAAGCCCGGGACTCAGGAAAAGCTTAATACTCCCCCATAGAGACCAGCGTTGCTGGAGAAGAGCCTGCCGAATGTGACATAACAACCAAGGATGAACTAGGTCAGCAATAGGCAAGCCAAGGGTACAGTGGGCACACACACACACACACACACACACAGAAAGAAAGAGAGAGAGAGCACAAAAAGTAGACAACTGAAATTAAGACATAAGACATCAAGACAGTTGAAGGTCATGGTGCAGTCGTTCCCTGTATGTCTGTTTGTTTAATGTTGTTTCACTGTCGTTAAGGACAGGGCCACGTACACGTACAGTTTGCAGCATTTGATACACACACAGACACACACACACACACAGAAATATACAAACACAAAGATGCAAACATGCATACATACAGTATACTTACAAAAACATTACACATCCATCACAGATGGGCACAGATATGCACACATGCACGGTAAACAAACTGTATACAACTCAGTGTCTAGGGCTGGCAGCAAGGGAGGCCACAATACAACAGTAGATGGATGCTGTGAGAGTGTTACCTTTAGGATGTGGTGGAAATCCAGTGGGAGGGAGGTGTGCTAATGCATTGACAACATACATGTGCACACACACACACACACACACACACACACACACACACACACACACACACACACACACACACCTGCCTCCAGTTGTCATAGATAATGATGGTGCTCTCCTCTTCGTCCACAGTAACCATGCGAACATAGCCTTCCCCTGTGAGATAGACAGTACAAACACCTTTAGTCTCGAAGGGGGCCACACAGTCTCTAGAGGACTGCTCTGTTTCCTAGGCTGTGTCTGGATACAGAAAAACAGGTGGCTGCCACCTGAGGCTGCCCTTGGGTAACAAGCAGCTTAGACTCGCTAGTCAGATGCAATGCAGGTAACAGGAAATCATTACTTTACCCGAATCTGGACCAGTTGTGAACCTGGTTGTGAAAGTACTTGAAAGTAGCCAATTAAAAGAGTTTGAGGTTGGCTACATTATGATATAACCTTAAAGGGGGTGGATGAATTTAGAATTGTGCAATGTTCTCTAATTAATCAAAAATAAAAAATGCTCAAGTGCATTTTACAAGACCAGTTGTAAACCAGTAAAAACCTTACATTTAGTCTGCGTATTGATATGGTCCTCTAATTCGCCCATGTTTTAGTGGCTATTTCTAAGTTCAAGATTTTCATATGAAGGAGGACACAACCATGCCTCATGCTCATGATAGCTATGTGGCCATGCACAACCTCTCCTAATTCATCAAAGCCAAGGAAAAAATGTTTTTCCATTCTATGTCTTCATTAAAAATTCCCTACACAAAAATGCAGCAACAGACAGCACTTACTTATCATTTAGATTAAATCAAACAATATTCTGGCATTTTTATTTACAAGCTGAGAATGCTTCCTTATAAAACTATAAAAAGGGTCATATCCAAATAAAGCAAGTACTCACCCTCTGAGTCCACAGAGGCTGTTCTATCAGTTTCTCCAGCTAGGGCAATGGCCAGCGATGACTTCCCAACCCCATTTTGTCCGAGCAAAGCAATCCGTAAAGGCCCGCCATGTCTATCTGCCCCATAATATTCTTCCTGTGCAGGGCAGAAACTGATTGGCGGAGGTGACTGACCACCTAGTCCTGATGTCCAATCGCAATCGTCGTTGACGGCTTCCTCCCGTCTTAATTGATGCTTTATGGGCACTGGGGTGCTTCCTCTACGTAGAGGAGGAGCACTGGACAATGTCATGCTGAGAGGAAAAATAGACACAAGCACAAACAGACACAAATAGATAAATGCAATTACTAGGTATGACCTAAAACAGGCCATGACTCATGTCAGTGTAGAACATAATGCAAGATCAAAAGGCGCTGGAACACAAGCCAGAAATGGGAACACACCCATACAGTAGCATTCTCTTTTATCCTTACCTGGGATCTGGAAGGCAAGGAGAAGTTGGACAAAGATTTGCCGCCAGCCTGTTTCTTAGATCCACCACAGCAGGAACAAGTGACTATCCGTGGTTAGAGCTGCATTGGTGTCTCTTCACTGAAACTTCTGCTATATTATCTTGTTCTCTCTACATTCCAGCAAAAAAAAGCATGGGAGAAAATTGCAGATTGGTGAAATGGCACTTCTTCTACAACAGTCATAAACAACAGACTAGACAACACTACAGATGATGTGAAATATGTAAAATCCAGGCGCAGACGAGTTTGAGGTAGCCCCTCAACTCCTGTCCACACAGGAGAGGACGGCAGACACTTGCGCCTCCAAACAGGAAGACCGTATGCACGACTCTGAGACTTTAGATTGTTCTGTCAAAAAATCAAACTCCATTAATTTCTAGGGAACACCGGGTCCCGGAAACACCATTCCTAACCCCCGCCGTCAAGTAGGCGACACACGATAGACCTTGTTATCAACAATAAGCAAACTATGCTGTGACGTTAATTAGAAAACGATTTAAAAATAACCCAAAACATGACATGTCAGTTGGGCTACTCCCTGCAATCACCCGCCTGTCTCGTTCACTCTTTGTAAGGGACTGAACGCTAATCTTGTGCGCAACCGTGGGTATCAGCATGCTGAAATGCCGGTCTGATGGTGAGAGTCGTTTTGGCAGATGTTCCCGCGCGCTCATTCCTCGCTCCTACTCTCCTTACTCATGCTCTTCAGTTCCCACACATCAAAGGCGCAAAAATCTCCCCACTTACCTGGCACACAGCTAGCAGCACCAACAGAGCAAGTGTTTCCTTTGGTCTTGCCTTTGTTGAATCTCTCTCTCTCTCTCACACACTCTCTCGCCCAGTCTCTATCTTAACTCCCCCTCCCCAAGAACGCCTAATGCCTAGTGCAGACTTGCACCTTTTCCTTACGTTCGTCTGCATTTACCATATGTGATCCAGGTTATTGCTAAAAAATAAACCCTCTGAAGAGTGGAAAAACATATTTTCGTGCCCTGCTGTAGGAAGTTAAGTCAGCAGTGACTGATAAATTATGCTGAGATAATTAAGCGCTGGGCAATGTCGTGTTTTGAAACAATAATAATGCAGTGCACGCAATTCACCGCCAGGAGGAAGCAAAGGGCGATCTTGTAGACTTCCTCTGACATCGTCTCACTCTGCTTCGTGGCCGATCACGCTTTCCCTCAGGCTGTAGGTACAGACTCTCTGAAACGCCCTCGCTATTGCTCTCTTCTTCATCAACTATGGCAGCGCAGTCTCCTGTAATAATCTCTCTATATTATACTTTAGGTGTAGACCCACTCTTTTTATGATCTCTGTCTACCATCTTTCTTTTAGCCAAATATAATTTATTTTTTTCGGTAATAGGTAAGAGATTTCTAACTGTTTATTTACTCCCATTTATTGTTGCAAATTCACTGAGAAAATGCGATTTATTTAGTTTGAGAAGGTGGTTTTGCAGACCTAATCTGTCAAATCACAGGCATAGTGTGTTCCAGTCTGCTCATGTGTTCCAGTGTACATGTGAATATTTGTATGTCTATGTGTGTGGAAACGTGGCTTTCCAAGCATACTTGCATGTTTGTGTGTGTCGATGTGTGAGTGTGTATATGTGTGTGTGTGAGAGAGAGAGGGAGAGAGAGAGATTCTGTAGGCCTATTTCTGTTTGGCTATGTGTGTGTGTGTGTGTGTGTGTGTGTGTGTGTGTGTGTGTGTGTGTACACACATGCTCACCTCTGTGTACGACGAGGTGTCAGCGTGGCACAGTGGTGGGGCGAGTGTGCAAGTAGCCCTGTGTACGTCCTGTCCACAATGGCCCCCGGCCCGTCCACAATGAGCTCCGGCAGTGAGCGGCCCGGCTTCTATTATGTCCTCTAATCCTGCTTCTATTCTAGCAGCCAGAGAGAGAGAGCGAGAGACAGAGAGAGGGAGGGAGAGGAGGGCCCGGGGTGAGGTCATCCTGCACAGTGCTCAGCCTGGGTCATAGCCTCTCTATAGATGTGCACACACAAACACAGACACACATACACACACACACACACACACAGACACACATGCACACCGGCTCTCATACACACATTCACTCACTCACTCTTATTCACACATACACACAGAAAGAGGGGTAAAGAGAGAAAGAGAGAATGAGAGGCAGATAGACAAAGATAAATGAGGAAGAGAGAGAGGGAGAGAATGAAGTGAAAGAGAGCAGGGTCACAGAGCAAAATGGTCAGTCAGAGAAGAGGACAGCAGTCGAGAGCAATGGATGAGAAGGGAGGCTGAGGGATGGGAAACAGCCCAAGTATACGGTGGAAACTGAACAGGAGTCAGAAATAACAGATATTACAAGCAGATGATGATAAAAAAATTATAGCTTGCCAGTGATTTCATGGTAAAAGGAGGCGCTCAGCCCTTGTGTGGTAAAAATATGTTTATTTCATTGTAAACCACTACAACAGGGGCACAAAACCATGATAAAGATGGTAATAATAATGGTCATTATGGTCAAAAAATGTTTAATTTGTACTCCTACCAAATAAATAAGGTACACTAGTCGTTTGAGTCAAATAGTAAATCGGCAGATGTACACACATGAACAAACAATGAATTAATACTGGAAATAAATAAGGTAATAAATAATAATACAGAATTTGTTGGTAAAACTGCCCATCCAAGAAAAAAAATGAAATAAAAACATAAGCGCTGTCACAAAACCTTTATAAATGTGTCATAAACTGTCTCAAAACCTTTATAAATGTGTCATAAACATGTACATAGTAACTGTAAATCGTTTGTCTCACACCATTCACCAGTTTACCCATATCTCATTGGTGAGCTCACTCTAAGATGATAAGGTTAAGGCAGCTACTAGGAACAGACAAGAACTGTAGAGGCAGAAGTTTGCAATGTAGTGTTTATGACACATTTACATCATGTAGGGAGGAGCTTCCCAATCCTGTCTGTGGAGACCTGACATGCGGAATTGACTGCCAGTGTTTAGTCTTTTCAGTTTTGCGATTACTAATAGACACAGTACTTCTCCAGAGATTCATTGTGAACCATGAGAAGAGGTGAGGTTGAGCTAGAGTGGCCAAAAGAGGGAATGACATTGATGCCCAAAAGCAGTACTGAGAAACACTGTTAGAGATACCATCATTGGAGAAGAATAGCTATCCCAAAAGAAAAGAAACATAAAGGAAGGAAAGAAAACTCTAAGTTGATCTAAATGGGTATGTGGAAGTGATCACATGGATAGGCTGCTGTAGCAAAGAGAGATCATGCCAGTCTATTCCGATGCTTCACTCAGTCCATTTTATTGTAAAAAAAGAAAGCATGAAAGAAAGAAAGAAAGAAAGCTCCACAGTGACCAGCTCTGTGAATTGGAGGTGCTTGGTTGTTAGTCTCTCTCACCAGTTTCACTTCTCATAAGTCTTATTTTCATCCAATATTGATTCACTAAGGAGACACAATCACTCAAAAAAATTGCATAATGCACTCTGTCATTGTACACTTACATAGACCCGTTTTTTTATCACAACACTCACTGGGTTGATGCATGTGGCTGCAGCTGGTAAGTTTTGCTTTTTACTTTTTCTTATATGATGTGCATAGAAGCTTCACACATCACAAGCTTAAAATTGTCCGCACAAACCTTTCAAGGCCTGATAATTGCTGCATTTTAACAAAATATGTGCAGCAGAAACACTTGCTCACTTCCAGAGTTTCACCATGGTAATAAACCCTTCTGTTAATCACAAACAAACTGACATTAAATTGCTACCTTGTTCATTTTTTTTCAACAAGCAAAGAAACTATTGCTCTATCACTGTCATAATACACAAGTTCATACTATCATCAGTCGTATGTGTTTGTAAGCTTATTTATTCACATTACAATAAGAAAAAAAAGCGCTCATGAAAATGTGTTATACATTCTTATTCTAAGATTGCTCATCTTTAGTTTGTAAAGAGAGGGACTCAACCTTTGGTAAACAAAGCAGCATTTGTTTGCCAGGAGGCAACTGAGATACAGTTTGGATCATCTTGCACTTACACTGCATGGACACTCACAAAAGCTTCATCTCTCTTCTGACCTGTGACTGAGACACTGTTTCCAAAGCTCTCTCTCTCTCTCTCCACACCATCCAACATGGACCAGTTTCATCCCAAATAAGAGCCAGCACAGTTGAAAGACTGTAAAATCACCAGGCCAAGATATACGAGGTACCTAAATGCATGCAAGCAAAGAGTCATCCCTGACTAAGATTTCAGGGAACTCACTCTTCATGATTTGTGAACCTGGGTGAAACACTGAGATCACACTTTGCTTGGGTGTGTCTTAAAATAGAGAGAGTTGTCAGTGAACCGTCACATTCATTCGCTTGATTGGCTACTCAGCAGGAAGCCCTTCGTCAGATGCTTGAATTGGGATGGTTATTTGGGTCATGGCGTCATGGAGATTGATAAACATGAGGACCTATCTGCCCAGTGCCTGTGCCAGCGACATCACGAGCGTGTGCAGTAAGATGCATGCAAGATCGCTGTACAAGATTAGCTCCACATTCCAAAATTCTCCCCCATTTCTTGATACCCTTTCAATGGCAAATCACCCCAGATGCATCTGCTCAGGTGGAGAAACGTTTGTATGCTCTGATCTCACATCTTATGGTCCAATGACCAGTTAAGGTTGCTTATGTTTTTTTCCAGTCTTTTGTAGTCTGTCCTTACCACCATTTTGCAGGTCTTCATGTTATCATTTGCCCCATGCCACCTGCGTGTCGATGCCCCTGTGCTCTGCCTCTCATTTTTGGCTGTTCCCTCTTGTTTTCCACTGGCTTTGGTCTCTCCTTTGTCTTCAGGGTGTCGTCACAGGAAGTAGTCTGGAGGAGGGGAAGGTGGGTTGTTGGTGTGTGCCGACAGTGCCTCATTGGAGCTGATTAGCTTCTCGTAACGAGCCTTGTAGGCGTCTCTCTCCCGGAGCACTCGAGAAAGCTCACACTGAAGCTGCTCTAGCTGAGGAGGAGAAAACAGGAAAACAGGAAAAATCAGTCCTCTCTCTCACAGAAGTGTACCTTACAAAATCACCCCAAAAAAATCCTAAGAGGCCGAAAAGACCTCCTAGAAAACTGAATTGATTTTGAATGAGGTTTTTCCATCTGTTTCCAACCAAAGGACCTGAAAAGCTCTAAGACTCTACAGTTCTCACACCACCTTATGCTGATGTATAAGCATTGGTAGGAACATTCAAATGAGATCAGAAGTTTAAGAAGGTCAAAACATAATCATACAAAGCTATTTTAAGCATTCAGGTAATGCCAACTTGTATCCAATAGTAATGCCCTTTGGATATAAATGAACTGAAACAGTTCAGACCCATGGTAACCAAAACTTAAACTTAAAGTTAGTATTTTTTTGCCCTTTTGTCCTGTTCTCTTTTTTTTTTTCAATTCCAGCCAACTACATGACTGGACAAGTTTGTGTTCACGAGATGCAAATAGATAAAAAATGTGAGGAGCTCAACATTAAAACTTTTGAGGCTGTGTGTTTTTTTTTTCCACAGTGGGTCATTGCTTGGTTACCTAGCGCTTCAGCTATGGGGACAATCAGTTTCCACTTTTAAATTCACTTTGATGAAAGACTTGTATTTTGCAGGTATAAAAACTTGTGTTGGTTTGAATTTGTGAGACAGACGTAGACCCATATACAGTACCCAGATCCGCACTATGAATGGTGAGGGTGCTGACATTGATACCGAGCCCCTGGTGTTATGATGTATGCTGTATTGTATGCTCGCCAAAGCACACCTGTTGGGTGAGGATGTGCTTCTCGGACTCGAGGGCATGGCGGTGCTGCAGGCGCTTGTAACGGCAGGACTGGGCGTAGCCACGGTTTTTCAGCGTGCGTCTCTTCTGTTTCAGCCGCACTACCTCATCCTTGCTCACGCCTCTCAGGTGGCGGTTCAGCTCCCGCACCGATAAGCTCACCAGCTGCTCATCTGAAAACCGCTCCACTGCGTCCACCTGACACTGAGAGAGGGAGAGAAACAGACCAAGAGTGAGACAGAGGCTCAAAACTTTTTTTTTCATTGTTGATTAGTCAATTGTTTATCAATGAATCGATTAGTTGTTTTATCTGTTAAATGTTACAAAATAGTGAAAAATGTTGATCAGTGCTTCCTAAAGCCCAAGAGTGTGTCCTCAAATACTTCGCCCATAAGCAAGATATTTGCCCACACACGCAATACATTTAGCTTACTGTCACAGAGGAGCAAGCAGCTAACAATTTAAAGCAGGGCTGCAGTCAAATTTTGTTTTTTTTTCCGCCAAAAAAATAGATCAAAGCAATTAATAACCAAGTTTTTAGTTGAATTGACTAATCAATTAATTGCAGCATCCTGGTTGAAACTTTGCAGGACTAGGACACCATATGAAATGCCACTGGGTTGAATGACAGATGCAGAAGGCCAAGCAATAATTATGAGATGTGTGCTAATAACACTGCTTACAACATGTTAATTATTCAGCTATAGAGCTTGGAATCATCTTAATACAGTATGGTAGAACCTGTTAAAAACTTTAAATGATGTTAATGTGACAATAAAAGCTTGATTTCCTCACTACTGATACTCAATATAGCAAGACAAGATAACAGACTGTTATATGCCTGAGTAATGCTGTATGTATCTGTGTGTTACGTCAGATATGAGATCATCTCTGGACTTAAGTGTTTATTGTCATCTTTGTGCATGTGCAAGTCTGGTGGTGCACACGTGCACATTCCTTGTATACGTGTGTCCATGTGTGAGTGAGATAGGTGTGAGCAGGCATAGGAGTGTGGGAGCACATTTTTGTCCCACACGTCCATAATCTGCCTCGTAATCTGACTGTCTGACTGAATGCGGTGTGACAGTGATCAGGATTACACAACAATAATAGCAGATATTATCATAATCTCGGAGCATGCTCCACATAAAGAGACTCCAGACACCTGCGAGACTCGAAGCAATTTGGAAAGGGGTAGCAGTCTCAGCCTGCAACATAACCTTTTCCCAAACTTCCACTGATTTGCAGCTCAAAACCTCCTCCAGTTTCCCCCACAAATGGCCTCAGCTATAGCAGCTGTAGGCGTTCAGGGAAAACCTCTCATGACAATCTGATTCTGCCTGTTCCACTGCAGAGCTCAGTCTCTGAGATGGTTGTTCTCGGACGATGAATATTCATCGTTTCGCGCCCAGGGTGCTTCTGTGCTCAAAGACTGAGTGCTTCAATTCTCCAGTGCCACGCTGGGCACATTTATCTGAATATCTTTCACTGTGAGAGGTTGTGGAGTAGTGCTTCATTTCTTAGCCAGCACATTACAACTCGTGGTGCCCTCCAGCTGCACCAGGCTGCATGTATAAATGACGAGTCTGCTTTAGAAGGCTGCTTTAATAAAATGTTTTTACATAATTCAGATTCTGGGTTAAATGAAAATGGTTTCTGTGGATGAGATGTATGTGAGAGACAGAGACAGAGAGAGAGAGAGAGAGAGAGAGAGAGAGAGAGAGAGAAACTCAATTGAAGGCAAAAGAAAGAGTGAAGATGGAAACGTTGAGCAGGAGCTGATGTTTCTGGCACTGATATCTCTCTAAATGACACTTAACCACATGGCCTTTTTGATGCCCATCCACACCGCTAATGATAGCTATAAGGATTGTAACCAGCCATAATGAAGTATATCAGGAATACTTTTCACATGCTCACAAAGACAATGTCTAAAATTCAATTCAAATTCTAAATTGCTGCATTTGTTGATCACAAAATCACTTTTATAATGAAATCATTGTTGATTCATTCATTATCATTGCAGTTAAAGCATGCTGTGTGGACATTGTTGTTCGTATTAGCTAAAGGGAATCTTAAGACTTTCGTTTTTGCTAACATCCTCATAGTTCTTGTGAGTGTGGATGGGCCTTTACCTCACTGCTTGGGTACTTTAACATCTATTGAGAGAGAGAGAGAGAGAGAGAGAGCTTTTCCTTCTCTGCCTGTACCTGGTTAACTTGTAGGTGATGTTGATGGTGGGGGTGGTGATGACCATGCATGGGGTGATGTGGGTGATGGTGGTGGTGATGGTGCTGATGGTGATGGAGCCGGCCTGAAGGACTGGGGGGTTGTGGGTAAGGGGCGGCAGGCTGGGCGGCATTGGGCAGGGAGGGAGGGGTGGAGACAAAGAGGAGTGGGCGGTGGCACATGTCTGAGGCCTTGGCACAGGAGACGTCACCTCCACTGTCGCTGCCAGAGTCTCCAAGAGTACTGCTACTGGAGCTCTGGGAAAGAACAGGAAACTGGCAGAGAGATTGAAAGAGAGAGAGAGAGAGAGAAATAATGAGCTGGAGGCACAAATGCATTGTATTAAAAGATGTTTGCCAAAAAGAACTTTAACCAATCTTGTCATCTTTAGTTTCTTTCATTGAGTTGTGTCATTATGTAATTTGAAGTGTATAATAACCCTTCACAACATATTTCATATTTATATATTATTATACACTTATATAATAAATTGGAAAATAATATTTTGACATATAACAAGATGGCCTAACAGGTTTAAGTTGTCTGTGTGAATATATTATATTTCCCAGTGAATATAACTTCTTTTATCTCTCACTGCTCCTTACCTGGGATCCTACAGCCACTGCAGCTGAATTGAGCAGGGCTTCCACTGCATCCTCACAGCCCAGGAATCCCCCTACGGCTGCTCGCTCCCTGTCCCCCCTCTCAGGCCCCCCTCCAAGGGCCCCCAGCAGTGAGGCAGCGCCCCCGGCCTCACCCCCAAACTGCTGCTGTAGGGCTGCTAGCCAGATGAGGTCCTCCAGAGAGGCAGGGTTGGGACACTGAGCCTGCCCACCTGGGGCGGGGCTACCTTCTGGGTTGCCCTGGGAGGCCGAGCTGAGGCCAGACACGTAGCCGGTGGAGACGGAGAGGGGGAAAGAGATGGAGGAAGAGGAAGAGGAGGACGAGGAGGCGGATGGGGGAGGGTGGCCATCACTGAGTGTCGGGGAGGGTGGGAGAGAGGTGTAGGGGCTGGAGCTCAGGCTGGAGTCCTGGGGGGGTCGCCCACCGTAAGGAGAACTGGAGGGGTCTTGGTGGAGGCCTGGCTTCGGATAGGAGCACGGCTGCTGCTGCTGCTGCTGGTGCTGTTGTGTCGTTGCTGACGTTGGTGGTGGCGGAGTGTCGGGCTTCACCTCAAACTTGAGCAGGTCGAAGTCGTTCAGGTACTCCATGGCCAGAGGGCTCGGGGGCAAGGAGGCCAGTGGAAGAGATGGGGAGGACATGACTGGAGATTGCGCAGAGAGAGACAGAATGGTGGGTTTATTTTGTCCCGGGAAAGATGAACTCGCACACCACTGCGTCCAAGTGGCACTCCCAACTGATAGGTCTTGTTTTTGCTTCTCTCTCTGTCTCTCCACTGCTGGTTCACTGTATGTCCAGACTCAGAGTCCTCCCAATGAGGTCTGGCTCCCAGCACTGGCTGTTTACACTGCCTGATCCTGCCACAGAGAAGAGGAGAAGAGGACGAGAGAGCAGAGGAGAGGAAAGGAGATGTATGAATGCTCACAAGCCAATAAAGATGAGTTTGGTTGAGAAGGCTGCTGAAAGCATGAGTTTCTCCAGGCAATGTCCCACTTAAAAAAAAACAAACAAACAAAAAAAAACAAATAATAATAATAATAATAATACATAAATAGTAAATAAATAAATATAAGCCAGATGGTGTCAGCAATTGGATTTGGAGTTTGTAGGAAGTTATTTATGATAAGAAGGGACGATTACATGGGTTGTGCCAGTGGTTTTCTCAGTGTTTTGTTCATGTTGTAAGAGGATTAGGCCTGTGGCCCACGAGTCAGGAACTGGAGGGGAGATAACATCACTGAAAAGGGGTCAACAGGTCAAAAGCAGCACAAGAGTGGCATCACAAGAGTGACTGCACACCCCACAAAACCAGAGAGAAATAGGATGGAAGGGGTGAACTCATTTTTCTTATCTGTCTCTCCAACTCTCTCTCTCTCTTTCTCTGTCTAAAGGTACTGTTTATTTTTAGACTGAGAGACAGAGAGGGAAAGAAAGAGATGAACAGTGTGTTGCCTAATGACAAGCACTATCAAATGGCCCAGCTATTCTGTTACTGTAGACATTTCATCAAAGACTCATTATCCCTCACAGGATATTCTATAATGCAGGTTACAGGCAAACAGGTAACAGAGGAAATGAGCACAAAAGCATTTTTGTTTCTTTCATACATTTGTATTGTCACAGGAAGATATTTTTAAACACAATACCAGCCACCTATCAAGATGGCTTCCACAGTCACTCACACTCACTCACTGAGGCAACCAAACTATTTTGCCCCTAGCAGTTTTGGGTAGTGTAGTGCTGCAGTTCATGCCTATGGGCATCCATTCTTCACAACCATGATACAGCATAGCGTCATTACCCTAACTGTGACAAGAGACATCAGACTCAAGTTTTATTAAGTTGAACGGTTTTCAGTGGTATTTAAATCTAACATAAAACAACAATTCTAACTGAACAAATCCTAATCCTAACATAATCCTAACCTAATCCTAACCTAACCTAACCTAACCAAAGACTTGAAATGTCAAATTTAGGTGCCAAAAAGTAAAGTAAAATACTACAACAGGCAGAAGTACACAGAGTGCCATATAAACAGAGCTACATTTACTGAAAACAGACACAAAACATAAATATCTCAAATATCGCATATACTCATCATATTAACTTCATACATTTCTTAAAACTTTCCTTCTTGCATTATTAATAATCAGATTAATGTTGCCATACTTGAATTGTGGGAAGAGTATAAATCCAATCTCAGGTAGCAATCATAATCTTAATCCCATTCAATCTGTGACAGTTATGGCTCGCAGCTTCAGAAGAACTCGAGCAAAAGAATCCTGCCCCAGATAGGGTTGTATGGTACAGAAAAGCCTCTTATAGATACTTTCAACATATAGTACATAAGTATTTGCCATATAGTTTGCTTTAGTCAATTCGTCTTGAAAGTGATTGCCTTTAAAAGCAACACAAGAACAAAAAGAAAAGTAGGCTATCTAAACACATATTGATTACAGACATAGTTTAAGCCTCTTAATATATCAATCTTCATCCATCTCATTTATCTGCCGAATAAAACCATCCCTAAACAGAAAAAAGTCAATTTGAAAACAAAATGATAACACATTTCTATTATTTCTGAACTACAACAAATACAGCCACTAGAATCTTGCTATGAAGTAACTGTCAACATGGCCAACAGCTTTAAACCATCAGTCTGTCTGAAGATCATCATCAGTCCTCTGCTCCATCGCACAATAAATTAATTATGCCTCCTGCTGTGTCACACCTCACTGAACAAGCTGCTATGGACCACGGCCGAGGCCTCAACCCAGTTCAGCTCAGACACACAAGCACAAAGGGAAAGAGAGACATGAAATAGCGAAACAGACTGTAACAAGAAGGCTAGAGGGGTGTGATGACAGTCCCACAGAGGTAGAGAGACCAGGCAGTCAGGCAGATAAACAAGGTTAGGGCAAATTGAACTAATGAGAAGGTTCAAATGAGTTCTCTTACCTTTTGTCACATCAAGTGAATTTCGTTTGAGGTCCTCATAACTGCCTCCCCTAACATGAGTTAACTAACTAACTAACGGACTGACGAAAACTGACTGACTGACAGATGGTCTGTACAAAGACTGGTATGTGTGTGTGTGTGTATGTGTGTGTGTATGTGCGTGTGTATATGTGGGCAGCGCACTGTCACCGACTTTGTCAACGCTCCTCTCTGATACAAATCTCTCTCTCTCCCTCCCTCTCTCTCTCTCTCTGTAGCCTCCCCCTTCTCTCACCCTTGTCTACCACTAAAACCCTAAGCCTGTTCATTTGTATTCCCCAATCCCTCTCTCTCTCCCTCTCTCTCTCTCTTTCTGCCTCACTATTTCTCTCTTTCTGGTCTATCTATAAATCAATGTTGTAAAAGTTTTGTCTTCAGGTGACATTGGCAGCACAATGGACAGTTTTTCTGTCTCTGTTTACCAAGGCAAAGTCTTATTTGAAAGTTATAGCAGTTGTCCCTTACAGAAACATAACAGTAAAATTTGAGTAGTATAGTGAATAGTTAACTAACAGTGATAGCTTACAGACTTGAAGTTTTGAAGTTTTGTTACCTCTGTCTGTTTATTTGTCTGTGTGCAAAATAACTCCAAAAGTTCTGCACAGGTTTGGATGAAATTTTCAGACGATGTAGGTATTACGACAAGGAACAGATGATTCAAATTTGCAACCAGATTTGCAAAATTACAACAATCTGGAATTTGTATTGCATCAGTATTGAATTGCCTTGGCGGAAGTCTGTGCTCTCCGAGTGCTTTTCTAGTTAATCATTTCTAATACCATGATAAAAAAAAATCACAAAAAAATCACACCTGTAGACATATGACTTTCTTTACTGATACACACACACACACAAACACACTTACACATGCACACACATTAAGACTGCATATATATGTACACGCATACAAGCACATTCAAATGCACATCATCAAGTGCATGAGTGTCTCACGACATGTGCTGGTCCAGAGTCGCACGCGTGCGTCACCCCACCTAAGACTGTGCACAGCCGGGCATTCTAGTTTATGATGTCACCTCTCTGAGACACACCAATCCTCCGCCTGAGGGAGGTTAAATGAGGGGGGTTGTCATGACGTCAGGTTGATGCATTCTATTTTGTGGGGGTAACCATGACAACCACCTCATATCGGAGGATATTTATAATGGCAATCATACAGATGTACGCTTAGGTATCAGTCAGGTTGAAGGTTTACTTGACGAGGCCCAGGCATTACTAGCTCACTGTTTCCATCTGGTGGGCTTTGGATGTAAGGGCACAATATCTTGCCATGAGGGAGTAGACCAAAAGGCAATGTGTGGAAACATCACAGCCTTAGCACATGATGACTGTGATGGTGAAAAACATCTGAAATTAGTTAGTCTCTGTGTTCATTAGAGTTAGACCACTTAATTGTCCGATGGCAAAACAGCACAATAATTTAAAGGGTTATTTGCATGCTTTCTAGTTTAAGGTGCTATAAAACAATGTGCTGGCATGGGCTTAGGAAGTCCGCTAAGGGATACAGGAGCTGTTGTGGGGTAACATGCTGTTTTTCACCTGGGGAGCCAGACTGTGTGTTTTGGTGTCATCAGCACTTTTTTGAACCCAAACTGTCGCACACCAAAAACCCCACTCATCCCCGTCTCTCCATTTTAAACCCCTAAATAAAGTCACTCTAATGTCAGGTTTTGTGCTGTTTTCAGATTCCTAAAACTGCCAAACAGGCACTTTTAATAATGATCCCCAAAGCTGCACTTGTTAATCCGTGTCTCATTAAGGAATCAGTGTGTGATAATATTGTCCGCCTAAATCTGATTTAAGAGGTAGAAATAACAGCAATAATGCCAGGAGACGAGTAAGCTTACACACACACACACACACACACACACAGTAGTATTTAGCCATACACACCCAAACACACATATTGTGTTTGCACACTCAAGTGACCAAACTAATACAGAAACACATATACATCTAGAGACAGAAATGATCTCGCTCACATACACTGTAGATATGATTTCCCACACAGCATAAAACACATACATTTCTCTGCCCTTTATATCCATAGTTTATCCAAGGCATTTACACAATTGTCATTGCAGAACACAAATGTAAACTGAGTGTGCTGATTTTCCAGGCAGCAGATGTTTAGCTGCCGGGGATGCGCTCTGACTGATCAAGCATAACAAATCCACATCCACACCCAAATCCACATACGTCAAAAACACAAACCTGTAATGCTACATTAATGCACTGTTATAGAACCAGCTCTCTCAGTCTGCAATCACAGAATCTCTCATTTTAGCCCCCTCTGAGTCTGAGTGTCTCTGTCTCTGTCTCTGTCTCTCCCTTATCTCTGTTTCCGGAAGAGGAGAGCTCAGGGCTTATGCCAACAGGGCCTCTCATGGGAAGGACAGACAAAGGAGAGTCAGAGAGGAACTTACCTCATACACTCTCACAGAAACACAACACACACACATGCTCACAAAAGCACTGCTGAGGATTGCCTCACAACCTTTTTTATAGCTCTTGTCATTGTTAGAAATAATTCATTTTTTATGACTGATCTCCTCAGACCTCGCAATAACGCCATGTTATTTTCAAGTGAAATATAAAGGCTGTGGTTATTTTATGTCTAGAAATTCTTTTCATTCCCCAAACCTTTGGAAATACTCTGACACCAAATTACAAGTTGGACAGCCTTATATTTTGCCACAAGTGTGTCAATCACATACATGTCAGTGTTACACGCACCAGACTAAGTCACCTCATAGATTTTATTTAGTGATCTAGTGTCAGGACATAACACAATTAGCTGCCTGTGCTTTAGAGCAGGATTGAGTACAGACCCAAGGGGAACTTTTATCTGGTCCAAACAACAAATTGATGTCTCTTTTCCTCATGAATTATTCCCTTGAACCCCCCTCCCATCTCCTCGTCCAGCTGAACCCGCAAATGCTCCAACCTCAGCCAGGGTGTGTTTATCCTGGTCTCCTAAATTAGCTTCAGGCCTGCTTTACACAGGTCATCCCAGGTCATGACCTGGAAGTGCATGCAAGAGTTTTCTTTGTGGTTAAAGAAGGAGAGAGTGTGTAATTAGGGGGTTTAAAAGAGGGCTCTTAGAGGCATACCCTTGTGAAAGTTGAAAGTTCAGCACAGAAGATGCAATGCATTGCATAATGAAACAGAGCACTAAAACAATGTCACAAAAGACAGTGAATGATGTTTTTGGGACAGTTATTGGGGACAGATGGTAAAGCGATTGCCCCTCCCTTCCCTCTCTCTCTCTCTCTCTCTCTCTTTCTCTCTATTTCTCTCTCTCTCTCATACTGATCCCGGAGATAGATGTCCTAATCCTCTCTAACTCTTTCACAAGATACAAGCTTACCAAACTCCCTCCCTCCTCTCTGCTGCCTTACCCCACCACCCTTTCTTCACTTTGCTGTTTTTTTCCCTCATTTGCGAGGAAACCCAAAGAACAGTCTTCACAAGTTTACAGTCAGCTAATTAGCATCCCCACTTTATGTTTGCACTTCTGCCACTGTTGTCCTCCCTGCTTGTGATGAGAATTTCATGGAGACATTAGCTTGATCCTCTGCATCCCTTCCCTGCATGGTTGCTTGTTGCTTGCTGTTTTCACAAAATATTTTCTGTGTGTCTTTTAGATATACTATTGTCAATGACAGATAGGAGATATAATCTACCACTTAACTGTTAAGCTTAAAGAAGGCAGTTTTTACCACCACCCCCCTCCCAAACTTCTCTGCCCATCCACACCAACATCCCTCCAACACCCCCAACTCCCCTGGTCATTTACACACTAAGAGGGGTAAGTAGTAATGGGATTTTGAGGCCTTTTAAGTTTTGGAGGGAGAGGGCAATGGGGCATTTACCTTCACTGATATATGAACTGAGAAATATGCTAAAACAATGCCTAAATAAATTAAATAAAATAAGATCATCAATACATGTCTTTGTGTGTGTGTGTGTGTGTGTGTGTGCACATGTGTGTGTGTGTGTGTGTGTGTGTGTGTGTGTGTGTGTGTGTGTGTGTGTGTGTGTGTGTGTGTGTGTGTGTGTAGGTGTGTGTATGTATGAGACTGTATGTGTTTGTTTTTGTTTATGTCTGTCTGCCTTGATGTATCTATGCGTGTTTGTTCAGTCTAGTTGTTACTGCATACTGCTGTCTGTCTGTCTGCACCTATGAGTGCATTATATGCATACCCACTGTGCATGAGGTCTTGTTATGAGTGGGATTATTAGGCTAGTCATTGGATTAGAGGGCTGATTCTCCTGTTTTAATCTGGTGTCAGATTAACAGATCCTCGTGCTTTAATAAACCGTCTGTAATGTAGACAGAGGCCAGACACCCACACCCATATACACACACACACACACACACACATGCACACACACACACACACACACACCAGCATGGTATAAAATTGGCATGAATGTAGCAATATGTCAGGTAGTACTACATTCAAAAGTCAAGGAATGTTACAATCAAAACTGAGCACCACATGGGGCCGTGATAATCATTCAAAATATTTATGCATTTTTGATTTTAGATTTTATGTTGTCCAACTAGGTATAAAACAGAATTTCTTATGATGAACACTAATCCTACACATAAAGATAAGAGGGAATATGTCTCGCCCCAATGATTAAAGCACTGAGGGATGATGATATTTATTCATCCACTGTAGACCAATTAAAATAAATAAAGTTATTAATGTTTCTTTTATTTTGTCAGACTTTTCTGGAAACCAATATGAGACACACACACACACCACCACATGCATAGGTCTGTGTTCAGAGATGTATTGTAAGTAAAAATACTTTACACTGCAGTTCTTAAGTAAATTTTGGGAATATCTGTACTTTACTTGAGTTGTTAAAAATCTGACAACTTTCACGCTTACTTCACTGTTTTACTCCACTACATTTCAATTGGCAGCATAGTTACAAGTATCAGATGTAATTTAATTTGGTCGTAAGTTGACTGACTGCAACAACGACTTGTCATTGGACGAGTGCAAACAACAAATTCTCCATTAAACTCGTAGATATGATACAGGCACAGGTGTGTGTGTGTGTGTGTGTGTGTGTGATTTTTTATATCTATATATATATCTATATTTTCTGAAGTTTATTGTAAGCTAAATGCTCTTTTTAGCCTACTTGTACTTTTACTTTCATTACTTAAATACATTTAATTAAATATTACTTCTCATACTTAAGGACAGTAAATACAGGACTTACTTTCGTAAATACAGGACATACTTTAAGGCTTTTACTTGAGTACATGTTAGAGGGTGACAAACTACTTCCAAAGTAATTCTTTGGTGGGGTATCTGTACTTTTACTCAAGTGGGACTATCGGGTACATTATACAACACTGTCTGTGTTTGACCTTTTGTCTGTGACCCCCTCCTCACCCATGCTGGACACTTCAGACACATAAACACAGGTATTAACACACTGGAGGCACAGACAAACAGCCCAACCGCCTGCTACAGTAGATGGTGTTGTCTCCACTGGATGGCAGAGAGGGAGGGGTAGCGAGAGAGAGAGAGGGATTGGAGATAGGATTAAAGTAGTCAATACTTTGGTTATTCTCCCAGACTGAGAGATGACACTAAATTTGTTAATCCGCTCCCACCCTCTCTTCCCTGTGCCCCCCCCCTCCCTCCCCCCTCGCCACCCACATACACTTCCAGACCCACCCACTTGTGTAATGTTACTCTAATATCTAATGAACTACTTAACCATAGATCAGACAGTTAACATTGTTAAGAGATTTTCAAATGTCCACTTTCTTCTTGTTAACATCCGGCCATAAAAAGCGGACTCAAAAAATCCTTCATCCCTGTCCCTATCCAAGGCCCAAATGTAAACAGCAGGATGAGGTAATGGGTACTTTTTCACATTTTATATGAACTGTTACATGGTTCATGATTCATGGTTGTGCACCAGGGACAAATGTCAAATGATATTACCTTGTTAAAAGATACACATTACAGTAAAGCAACAGTCGGAGTAAATAAAGCCATGTTGGGTCTGTTGTTCGTCACCAAGTGCTGTCGATTGGAACAAGAACGAGACAATGGTACAACATCTACTGAATAACAAAACAGCTGCCTACGCTAACCGATAAAACAGCAGCCAAAGCTAACTAATAAGGACAAGGCAATTCCGTTTCAGTTTTATTTTCCTGTGCCCCCTTCAGTTAGCGCTATCTGGCATTTCCTTGTTCTTCCTACCAACAGCACTCGGTGGCCAGTGTGGAGCAGGGCTATCAGGGTGATTTACTCAGAACGATCCATTTAATTTAGACATTTTAGCACAGCAATGTCTACAGTACAAAATGTGTGCATTGATGGATATGATATGAAAAGATCTATTTGCCCATTGCATCAAGTGTTTTATTTATTGTGTTGATTGATTATATTAGCAATCTGAGACATATTATTTACTATTTGTTTGTTGAATGCAGAGCTGTCGATGAGTCGTATTTCAGCTATGATTCCAGTTACAATTTCAGTGTACATGTTAGCAAGTTTAGTTTCAGGACATGCAACTGTTGTGTCATGGAAATATGGTTTCCTTGCCACAAAGGCCCCCCAATACTCAGAATTCTTATTTATCTTTGTAGGGCACTGAAAATAAAAATAACTTTCTTGATGCCTCACTAGTGGTAAAAATAAGCTATTTTTGACACGTCTCTTCTTATTGCTTACAGCTCCCACACCCAACTGTCAATCACATTGCCTTTCTTTCCATCATATGTATATGTGTGTGTGTGTGTGTGTCTTTCTTCTCCCATCCTCCTCTCCTTTAATCTGAGGATTGAATAGGATTATATTCACACTCCTCTGATCCCCACCTCCATCGGCCTCCTCGTTTGTTACTACTGCGAGAAGAACTGGGGCAAAAGAAAAGAATGAGACAGAGAGTCGTGGAAAAACAAGAACTCGTGAGGGGGAGTCATACAATAAAGATACCGCAAGACAGAGAGAGAAAGAGGGAGAGAGAGAGAGAGAGACAGAGACAGAGAGCGAGAGAATGGCAGGAGATGCCAGACCAGAAATAAAGAGGGTGACTCATCTGTCTCACACTTGTGGACTAACACTAACGCCTTTCAGAGGTGATCCCCGGGTTCGTTTCATAAACTCAGGGGCAAGTGCACTGTCCATTTCGAATGCATTATACGCATACTGGGGTGACAGAAGAACAATTGTTATGGTTGTGTATTGTAATGACTGTGTTTAAAGCTGTTGATAATCACTGTAATTGCGCCTGATTGCTGAGGAGGCGGTGTGCAGGAGACAGGAGAGCTCGATACTGTATGAGTCACAGGGGAAGAGCTGTCATATAAGACCGAGAAAAATAGCCTTTTTTTATGAAGGTTTATTTCCAAAGACAAGAGCTCAACCTCCTCAACAGGTTTATTTTGAGACTACAGAATGTCAAAAAGTCACAAAAATAATTCATAAGTGAGTTTATCTGTAAAGCCAAGCCAATATATATACTGAATTTATTTCCTAATCAGATTAGATCAAGGGTGGCCACAATTTATTGACACATCACAAAAATACTCAGTTAATTCATCTATGTATGATGTATTTTCCAGATTATAGTTTTTGTTTCTGTCTGTGTTACTTATTCCAGGAATATGACAAGACCCATCATAGAACTATATTTACTGTGTGAGATCAGATGCAGTCCATGTAATTAAATTCTACATTCTAATGAACGGTATGGCAGAGTGCTGCAGAGGAGTCTTCTTAATGAGCAGTAGACCGTGGACAGGCTGTCAGAGTCTCGAGCAATCAGTGTTCACCTCAATGTCTCACTTCTAATTTAGCTACTTGAGGCTGCCTGAGATCGAGACAGTCACACTGAATCTCTGGCTCACCACCGGGTGTGGTGACGAAGAGCCTGTGTCATTCTGTGGAGCTGTAGGACATGTTCGGAGGTCCATTAATGCAACGGGGGTCTGGCCTAGAGGAAGCTGGCCCTGTTGTGATGGGAGCCAGTTGCCATAGTTACCAGGGGAACAGATTCATCTTGACCTTTTCCCAGCCAAAGCCTCCATTATAATGAATTGAATTGCATCATATAATACAGTGGCTGCAATCAACCCTCTGATGTTGAGTGAGTATCTTAAGCATGCCAGGACATTCGATTTGGCCTTTAATTCTTATCATGCAGTGACAAAGCATCAGAAATTACATACTAATACTCTAACGCATATAATATGAACCCTTGGGCACATTTAACACTGTTCAATACGAAAGAACAGGTCACATTTTCAATTTACAATCAGCCTTGAATGAGCTTTTCATTTTGTTATTTCTCCTTCCAACACTATAAGCTTAAGGTAACACTGTGCAGGTATTTTCCATTTCTCATGTTTCTGCAGGTAACATTTTGATTTATGACTATGAAAGACTAATAAACACAGCTAGTCCCACTAACCTCCAATGCTATTTACTCCAGAGATTTTGTGTTTCCAGTGGGTCATATCTATGAAAAAAATTCAAATGAAGGAGTACTGATGATGATTTGCACTCTGAACTTATTTCAGGTGAAGGCTTTAGGACCCAACATTGTGCCTGGTATGAGAATAGCTGGTCACCCCTGGCTGATAGGTGAAACAAGCACCTCCACATTTCAAGCATGCTGGGACGAAGGGCTGGCCCTTCCTGACCAGGTCATATGATCTTTTAACACCATATAACTTTATTGCCTGCCATCTTAAAACCCTCATTCACCAACCTCCATCTTGAACCTGTTGTGGGTAACAACAAACAAACTCTAATGCCATTTTACAACCCCAATTACCACCTTATTTTTTGGCTGGGGATGTCCATTTTGGCTAAATGGAAACCTCTGTTAGCCTGACAAAACAGACGAGAACATCAAAGTGTACAGTCTGGACATTACCGATAGACCAGACAATCCCAGGGAAGGGTCAAACAATCACTGTTCCTTGGCCACAGCCTTAGTCCAATCACAGCCCTGTCATCATGCTAAGCCTGCCCAACGACTCTACAAGGATAAAAACTGGGAGAAGGGCTACTGAGGCCCTATGTCTCATGGCTAGACTGGCTGAGCTACCACTAAGGTACGTCTAAATTTCTAGGCTAATCCTCTTTAGCAACTACAATTGAACTATAGTTGATATCATGTATATGACCAGGCTTTGTTCAAATTCATCTATTTTGCCTGTTTCTAGTTCCCCTATAGTGCCTGTTTCTAAGTACAAGACTAGAATAATGAAGGAGAGCACAACCAAGTTTCATGTTCACTACAGCTCTGCACATGGTCTATTCACTTTCTATACATGTCATCTGCACTAGAGCCTGAAGTAAACCGCAGCTATTAAAAAGCTGATTTCAGCCACCATAATGCTTGAGAAGTTTTTTTTTGGTTGAACTTGAACATATTGTCTGGAGTTCCATTCAGTGAGAGGCTGAGCTTTCAAATCAGCTTGTCTTTTGCTTCTATTCTCTCATCTGCAAGATTGTTAACACTACGCCAAGAAGTGTCACATCTTGCAAAGGGTGCTCAGTGCTTTTCTATAAATCTGCTCTTTTGTGTCTGTCAGCAACTCTCTCTCTCTCTCTGTCGTTCTTTAATAATGATGAAGGCCCTTATGCACCCGCTGACACTTTGAGCTTCTCTTGATCCCCCTAACTGTGCCAGCATCTCTCATCTCCCTCTATAAGCGACAGCCCACTCATCATGTTTACCCTGCTCTCTTAGGCGCTTGTCTCTTTCTCTCTCTCTCTCTTTCTCTGTCTTTCTTCTTTGTCGTTCCTTCAGCCTGTGGATCATGTTGCTAAGTAACAGCACATCAGTAATTGGGGAATGCCATTTTTTGTCTATGGCACATTTACACTTTGATGGTGAAAAATGCATACACACAGCCAACAAGGTTGATTAAAAATGCACACACTCTATTTACCACCTCCCACTGCCAGCAGTGTCCCTCATAACACACACACATGTGCACACATAGCACCATCAAAGTGATATGACATCATCTCACACACATTTGGCTGGTGCCTCATAGTGTGAATTGCACAAAGGCTTTGAGAAACGGTAGGTGAGAAGAAAACAAACGTGCCATTTGGGCCAGAGCTGCAGCAGTGTCTCCGGATGGCGCTTAGGATTGCACCCATACTGCGGCATAGTAGCACTCTCCCTCACACCTAACATGCACTAGCGCAGCTCCATAGCCATTCACTTCAGCCATGGCTGAGTCAGGCTGGGAGCCGGCTGGCAGCGGGTGCAAATCGCACAGGTGAGTATGAGCCAAGGCCGCAGACAGGTGATGCTATCAACACAGAGAGAGGATATGAAAGGTGCTTTGTCTCTTTCAAACTTCCACGGTTTATTACAGTCATCTGGTGACTCATAAAACCACCCCCCTCCACCTCCACCACCACCACTTTCACTACGCCACCCCCAAGAGCCTGTTTGAATTTGATCAGAAAGATATAAAAGAGAATTCTAGTTTCTCTTAGGCACATACTGCTCTAAGCTTTAACTTCAAAGTGGGAAAGTGAAATAAGCATACTTGAATCCCAATTTCCGATTTATAGCCGGCCCACAGCTAGGACTATGAATGATCTGTAACCGGGAAAAGTACTTGGGGTGAAAAAAGGTGCATCAGACAGTGGAGTCGACCATGCAGAAATATTCAAGGTAATTACTGTTCTGGTGGTTGGCTACACTCCTGCTTGGCCCTGAACTGCAGCATCACTTAAAGAGCTCACTACTGAGTCATAGCAGCATCTCAGTGAAAAACAAGGTCATTCTTTGGTTGCCAAGGACAACCTGTGGCGCTGCCAGCCAACATCAGTGCTTGTTTGTGCGTGTGTGTGTGTGTGTGTGTGCGTGCATGTATGTGTGCACAATCCAGTACAGGGCAGGAGATGAGTTTTTTTTCATCATATATGAATCAATAGTGCCCCCTGCTGTTTGAAGATGTACAGACCAACAGCTACACAACAATTACTGTAGGTTGCATTTCATAGCTAATATCCGTGAGAAATCCATGACAAATAGTTATAGGTGTATAGTATATATATTTTATTCACTTGTAATTTCACTTTAACTGTACAGCTTTTTTATAAAATATATTACATTTCAATCCATAACAGCAGAAGTAGTGTAAAGAGAAATAATTCAGCTTTCAGTTTCTTTTAGATCAACAACTCATGTTGCCAGGACCTGAACTTACCCATCAGAGCAAAAAATGTTCACAGCAGTCAATGACATGTTCTTTAAAGCAAAGGAAGCTAGAACAGGAACTATACAACAAAAACGAATCCTCTTCCAGTCAGCCACGGCAATAAAACAAGAAACAAAACAAAACAAATACAATCATCATCATCATCATCATCATCATCAGAGTGGCTATGTAGAATTTTGTGGGTTTTGAGCACCTTTGCATTAACTTGCACGGTATTTATCATAGTGGCCATAAGAGAGTCAGCCTGGAGCTAATTAGCTTGCATGCTAACCTCAGTGGGTAACTGACATTCTTGACATAATTATGTCAATACAGTTTCTGAGGCAATTCTGTTTCTGATTTGTCACATTCTATTGCTATTTTTGAGTAATTTCTGGACATTTCTAGATGGTTGTGGTCTGGGTGGAGAAAAGTCATATTCCACATGACAGCACAGTGTGGAAGGAAACTGAGGGGGCGAGAAAATGACAAGATGCGGTGTCTGTAAATATGTGTGTGTATGTTTGTGGACAGGTTGGCAGTGTATGTATGTGTGTGCATGTGTGTTTGGATAGGTTAGTGGTGTGTGTATATGTGTGTGCTGGGGCGGGGGGGTTAGGGGGGGGAGTCCTTAGTCGCTCATCTCTTCCTCTTCTTCGGTATCTTCAGTTTCCACATTTGAGGGGGTAATAAAAAAAGTTCAGTGGTTGTCATGACAACCATATGAGCCATTTGTGGCAGGTGAATTTCAGGCTGGTCACACTGCGTCGCTGTTGCCATGGGTACTGTTGAGGCTCTCTAGAGGAAAGAAGGGATACAACAGGGAGACTTGGGTACACAATCTGTATCTTAATTCTCTCTCTCTCTCTCACACACACACACACACACACACACACAAACACACACAACCTCACACCCTAACACACTCTACTCAATTAACTTGGCTGTACACAGAAATTTATTTAATGTGACATTCAATTATTATAATTGATTTTGGTCTTTTAATTAATGATAACAGACAGTTTTAAATAGATATTAAATTAAATCTATGAAATTAATGTAGAGAATATGGTGGATGATGGAAAACCATCAGTTCCAGTAAACACACTCAAGCATATATAGTCTACAAGGAAACATGTATAGACAAACACACACATACAAAGATAGATTGATAGATAGATAGAGAGAAAGAAAGAGAGAGAGAGAGACATAAAAGCACAAACAAGAGCAAGCAAATACCAGAGTGTTCCAGAGATTTGTTTTTGTTCTGAGGAAGTCTAGGTTTTTTCACAGGGGGTTTGCGATTTGGAGGCTTCTCCAGGTTATTGGGGCTTTCCCTGTCGTTCCCTGAGGACAGATGACACACATGGCACATACACACACATACACAAATATATACATACGCATATAAGACTCAAGCAGACAGACAGAGGACCTGCACACAACTTTGCAAACAGACACATCAGCCTTCAGAGACAACGAGCAGAAGCACAGAACTCACAGAGATATTTCGATCTGCTCACACTGGGCCACAGCAAGGTGTGTTCACACTGACATACAGTATCTGGATTAGTAATGGGTAGGTGAAGCCCAGACAGAGATCTCTTCCAACTGGTTAGCAACTATGGTTTTGAGAAAAGCACCCCTAGTCAACAGACAGCAATAGGAGGATGCTGCTAGGTCCTCCCATCCTTACCTTGGTCACATGACATGGCCTTCCTGTTCCTCTGTGGCTTTACAGGAGCCTGGGGTCTGACACTCTCTTCACCTATATACATCGACATCATCATCGCCATCATAGTCATCATCACTTACACACGCATATCACTTTTTTACTTTAAATGTTACAATGCAATAACAATACAATATAATGCAATTCTGATGTTATAACAATATAATGCAATGCAATTCTAATGCCAAGCAATATAGACCTAACCACATGTCCTAACTTACCTTGTGTGTGGGATCTTTCAGCCAGTCCAAGCACTGGTTTGGTGGAGGTGGGGGGTGCTGAAGGTGGGATCTTTCTCTCATTGGTTGGATCTTGTGGCGATGTCACAAAACCTGGCTTAGGCTGCAGTATGAACAGGAAATATCCAGTAATTCAGAGACTCAAACAAGCAGCAACAGCAAAATTATCAGATCGCACACACACACACACAGCATCATGCACATACACACACATGCGCACAGACACACACACACACACACACACACACACACAACACCCAAGACCTTTACAGGCACAGGGGGTGGATGTCCGTCTGTTTCTCTGGTTCTCTCCATCCCTCCATCTCTCTCTTTCTTTTCAAGCCTCCCTGCATCTTTCTCTTCATCATTAGCTTCTTCAGCACCTTTGCAAAACACAGAATAGTTTTTTTTCCAGAAAGATTCTAATGATGGTACACTGTGTCATTTGGCAAGGTATGAGGTATTAGAAAGGTATAAGAAATCGCTATACTATAAAACATGCACTAATTGTCATATGTATACTATAGTTATATTTGAGTCATCTGAATAATACATCAGAAGCAATTAGAGATCTACACAATGAGAATACAAAGTACATCACACAGTGCAATTTGGAAGAGGGTGCCACACCAGAGTTGTCAGGCAGGTGGCGCTGTCTGAGCTTGGCCAGGTTGGGTTTGCTGCTCTGTGGAGGTGGGTCTGGTTTGGGCCCGCAAGGCAGAGACTGTCCAGGAGGGAGCGCTATCCCCATCCTGCATCGCTCCTCCATCAGCCACACCTCAGGCCGCTGGTCTCCGTGAGACGCCTGTAGATCCAAAGCCCCATACCTGTCGGCTGCATGTACCTGTCTGTCTGCCTGCACGTCTGACTGATGCCACCTGTCTAGTTGGCCGTCGATGTGCCCCTCTCTCTCTGTCTGGATCTCTGCATATATGCGCCTGTCTGTCTGCACATCCTGGGGGTGCCACCTGTCTGCTTGTACTTCCGCATATATTCGCCTGTCTGTCTGCAGATCTGACGACAGGCATCTTTCCATGCGTGTCTCCACGGTTGCCTGTCTGTCTAGCTGAACTTCTGCATATATTCGCCTGTCGATCTGCGCGTCAGAGTGATGCCACCTGTCTGTCTGCACATCCGAGTGTACATGTCTATCCACAAGTGTGTCAGTGCCCACCTGTCTATCTGACTGCACTTCCGCATATATCCGCCTGTCTATCTGAGCATCCGGGTGGTGCCACCTCTCCAGTTGCATGTCGGATGGTGTGTGTCTCTCGGAGTGCATGTCTGTGGTGCCCGATCTCTCTGCCTGCACCTCGGTGTATATCCACCTGTCGATCTGTGCATCTGAGTGGTGCCACCGGTCTGCCTGTACGTTGGCACGTGGGTGTCTGTCTACGTGCATGTCTCCGGACACCTGTCTGTCTGCTTGAGTGTTCGGCGAAGGCGTTCTGTCTCCGGCAGGGTACGGCGGTAGGGGTCTGTCTGTAGGGGTGTGTGGGCCCTGGGCATGTCTGTCTGATACTGTCCTGTCTGTCTGCCTACTGTCGGCCCAGTGCGCCCTGTCTGTCTGCTTGGACTCCGCTGCCCACTGTCTATCTGCCGCCCGTAGGTCTGTCCAGCCTCGGTCACCCTGTCTGTCTGTGGGCCGGAGGTCCGTCCAGACCCGTTCGCCTGGCCTCTCGTCGGGCCACTGTCTCTCCACCTGCCTGCCCTCTGCCCACTGCTTCTCCGCCTTCCTGTCCAGCTGTCTCAGTGTCTGTCTGTCTAACTCCCTCAGTGACGGCGGCCTGTCTGCGTCTCTTTCGGGCTGTCTATCTGCATGCCTCAGCGTCTGTCTCTCCGATGTGGCTAGGGTCTGGCGGTCCAACCTGTCTGCTGGTCTCTCTGATGCTGCCGGCCTCTCAAAGTCAGGTTCAGGCTCCGACCTCTGTGGAGAGAGAAAGGTGGCATGAAGGTGGCACTGAGGTGGCATCAGGCCTTATCCAGAGTGAGCTGCTCTGCTACATGTCATCAGGCTCACAGCTGACTCCGCATCAAACTAGCACCCAATGCAACACTTTGTGTATCAGAGACTTGACAGGTAGTCTTTTAGGCTCAGATGCACTAAACAAATAAATAAATAAATAAATAAATAAATTCTCTGTGAAATTAATTATTTTCCCTCTGAACCAGACATGACCCAATTTACTCTGGCAGTGCCTTTTATCCACTTCTTACTCGGTGAACTACAGATAACCAAGCAACAGCGGAAAATAAGCAAAGACTGACTGACACCTCTGATAAGAGAGACATCTTTGCGCTCCTTGCTGAGGATATGTCAGTACAAGAGTGTCATCAGTGTAATAATAACAGTGTAACAGTGTAATAATGTAAAACCACACCTGTCTGGTCGAATAAAGCTGCTTGTTCTCTCCTATGCTGGGAAGTGGCAGACCTTGGATAGACCTCACTTCCATGATCCCAGGGGGCTCCTCTGCTCTCTGGTCCTCCACAGTCCCATCAGCCCCTTCTCCCGGGGAGCCAGCCCTGCCTGCCAACCTTGGGGGCTGGAGGAGAGTGTAAACATTTTCTTGGGCGGTTCTGCAAGGACAAGGAAATGAGGTAGAAGATGAGACATGAGGATTAAAGGCCAACATGACTGCTTAATGCAGGCTGACAGAAAGTGTTGATAATAGCTGTGTGTGTACAACTTCACAGCCCTGCAGGTCAAGGCTATGTAACAGTTGCATAACGGAGAGAGGTCAGTAGAAACTAACCCTGAGTGAGTCTCATAAGATGCCTTCCTGGCCGCAGGCTGGGTAACACTCAACTGAGCTTTAGTCAAACACTGACACATTGACATCAGCACTGCGAATGTGAGATGCTATTATTAAGTAAATGTCTTCCCAAGTCTAGGTTCCCTGACCTTGTGTCTGTCAGCCAAACAGTGGTTATTATTCCACTTTGTGAAATTGATCTGTCACAATTTATTTGTGGAATACTCAAAGAAATAAGACAGCAAACAGACAAAACAGACAGAGAAATCGCAACTGCCTGTGTTGCAACACTAATTTTGTCTCAACTGTATTGTTCTGGCAGTCAAGACAAGGGTAAGTCAGTTTAATTTAAATCACATATTTCACACCAATGGCAGCTCAAAGTGCTTCACAAAATCATAAAGCAATCAAACACTCCATACTAATAAATTGTAACAATGGTGGAATGCCAGACAATGTGAAGGAAACACAGCGTTTGGTTAATCCAGTCAGAACTAAACAGATCTGCCAGCTCCTAACCCCACGACTGAGTGAGTCTTTAACTGACCCTGTGGGTGCCGTGGCAACGGTTCGGCACTCCTCGCTGCAGGACCCGCCACCTGAATCCGGCTCTTGATTAGACAGAGACGAGTTGCGGTTCCTACGGAAACCGAAGATGGAGAGCATGTTGCGCCGTTTCTTTCTCCGCAGAGAGTGGGCTTTATGGAGGGAGGAGAGCTGACTACAGGAGAAGAAGAAAAGATGGGAGAGACAAAGAGAGAGAGGCTGAAGCAGTGAAGATATCACAGTATTTATGAGCATATAATAGTGGTTTTAAGAGAGGACGGTCAAATTAAAATGCACACATCTCTGATCTTTTTGAACCAGATGGGTACCTGTAGTTTTACAAAAGTCTGACTGCCCCCCCTCCCATGATTCCAAGCAGCTGCTGCTTGGCAACAGTTTAATAACATCTCCGAGAGACATACTGGTTGCTAGGCTACGGCTCTGCCTGGCATATGATGTTGAATTCAAAGGGTATTCATTAGGAAACATGCTTACCAGGAAAAGAGGCAATATCACTAAAAGCATCTACTAGGCCAGATGCAGCATTTTGTCATGGCCTAGTTGTTTGTGTGTGTGTGTGTGTGTGTGTGTGTGTGTGTGTGTGTGCGTGTGTGTGTGTGGGTTTGTGTGGAGTGTGTGTGTGTGTGTTTGTGTTTGTGTGGAGTGTGTGTGTGTGCGTGGAGTGTGTGTGTGTGTGTGTGTGTGTGTGTGTGTGTGTGTGTGTGTGTGTGTGTGTGTGTGTGTATGTGTGTGTGTGTGTGTGTGTGTGTGTGTGTGTGTGTGTGTGTGTGTGTGTGCTTTACTATCATCTCTGTTTGTACCTGTCAGGCAGAACTCTCTTGGTGTAAAAATCAGGCAGTCCATCATCCAGTGGTGTGACTGCCCCGTTTTCATTGCAGTGCTGGTTAGACAGATGGGAATAGAGAGAGAAAGCAAAAGAGACAGACAGACAGACACAGAGAGAGAGAGAGAGAGAGACAGACAGAGAGAGAGAGAGATAGAGAGAAAGTTACTGATGTCATTATTACTCTTCCCACACAACCAGACCAAAAGCACAGTTGTAGGTGAGGCATCATTTTCTCCCTTGTGACTTAATCTGATTTACAGTGCATGTTGGTCAACAGGTATGACAAACACTAACCTTTTGACCTGAGCCAAAATCAATAGCTTTAGGGCTCATGGGTACATTTGCAAACATGCAGACATGTAACATGCTTGTACTGTACGCTCAATCTGGCCTTAGGTATGAATGTTGTGCAGGCGAGGATGCTTGGTCTGAATATGATCCGAGCAAATGGAGGGTAATGGATGGGCCAGGGATGGCCTTATGGCTTAACTCACTTTGTAAAGATTAGCTTGGACCCATTCCAAATCATTTTGGAAATTGGAGCAGGGTTCTGGCAGTTGCTGCCGTGCGGAGCATTGAAGAAGGGGAATAGAGGTTGGGAGGGGGGATAAGAGGAGAGAATTATGTATGAGACAGAGAGAGAGAGAGGGAGAGAGAGGAAGAGGGTGAGGGGAGGGGGAGAGTTTCCAGTTATTTCTTACCAGTTTTAATCACACACACATTTTATGGCTCTAGAGGGGGGAAGCAAGAGTCCCAGTGATGTCATAGTGTCATCATCATTGCATCACTCATACGCACACACACACACACGCACACACACACCCACAGACTCTCTCTTTTACATATGCACACACACATACAGAAATAAACCCACATACAACGCTGCAGGCATACATACAAATACAGACAAGCACATAAAGAAAAACATACTCTGTGAAAAGAAAACAGGAAAAAACAACTGATGACTCATTGCTACAAACACTGAAAAAGAAAAATCACTTCATTTGAAACACTCCCAAATCCAAACCTGGTAATAACTACACTTGTATATCTTCCCTGTCAGGACCTGCAGTGGGGTCATTAGTAATGTAGGATGGCAACATCGGGAGCTTGGATCTCCTTGAATTTATACAATTTAAATTGAACACATCCTTATCATCTTGGTGGCAGTGCTATCGGTCTAGTGCTAGCATTCATTATTCATGAGCTGATATATCTGTGTTTCAGCCCCAGCTGCACTGGGTGATGAATATTAACAGATAAATAAACACATCAAATTCATTATTTAATCCTGCTGCTGTTCATGGAGAGACGATTTGGAGAGATGGTTTGGGACCATCCTCTCAAGCACATCTAGAAACCGTCTAGAAAGTTTATTTCTTTGCTGTTTAAAAAAGTTTGCAATTTAATTATTAACAGATGGACCAAAGGCCATCAAGAAAAACATTTAATGGAAGAACAGATACAAATTTGAAGACAGATCATGAATAAATTCATTATGTGTCAAGTATGATACCATATATTGACAAGTCTTTGAACTTTGAACTTTGAACTACTTGTATGCACTTCAGCATTATTTATGGTGTCATCAGGCATTATGGCTGGACTACTGTGTCCACTGCTGGTTAAAACAGTAAATCAGTGTTTTTCCGGGTCTTTCTTACCGTGTCGGAGAGGGTGTGGCCGCCGCGGTGCTTGCGTGGGGGTTTGGGCCGGACGCGGGTCACGTGCTGCAGGGGTGTGCCCAGAGTGGGCAGCTCAGACAGGCCTTCCCAGGAGGCCGAGCGGGACAGGGGCGAGGAGAGAGGAGGAGCAGAGGGGGGTGGAGACGAACTGGAGTCATCATTCAAGCCTGAGAGACAAAAAGAAAGACAGAAAAAGAGAAAGAGGAGAGAGAGGAGAAATTTTCAGTAAATGGAACATACATGTGCTGGGTTGAATAACAGTTAAACAAAAACCTTGATTAAAAGCATCTACTCATAAAATATAACCATAACCGGACCATAATCATAACCATATTTCTTCTAAATTTCTTTTAAATATTTTAACACAGACATGGATCTGTAAGAGGAAACATCAGTGAAATAGTGTGAGGAACTGCAAGCTTCAGGACTGCAGAATGCCAGCCTTCATTACTGGACCTCCACTATGCAAGCAGCGCAGCAGCCACAGAGGCACGAACAAATACAAATGAATCAATAACGGCTCCTAAATCATGCTGAGTTAATTCAGTAAATCTCTCACTGACTGCACAGGGGGAGGAAGGGAGAGACACAGAGAGATAGAGAGAGAAAGAGATGGGAAGAAATATAAGATAGAGGCGGAAAGAGTGAAGATTAAGAAAGGAGAAAAGAAAGAACAGAGGGTGAGACTCAGATGAAACAAACAAAAAGAAAGAGGGAGTGAAAGGATAGGTGGGTCGGCACTGATGGATGAGAGGACAGAGAGAGAGAGAGAGAGAAAGAGACAGAGAGAGAGAGAGAGAGAACAGAGGGAGAGATAATGAGGGAGTGGGAGGGCACGTAAACACTCACGGCAGGACACCAGTGCTAATGGACCGCCTGGAGAGGGAGGAGAAGTCAGAAACAAGGAGCATTGCCGGAAGGGAAAGAAGAGACGGATGGGGGTGTGTGTGTGAGAGAGAGAGAGAAAGAGAGAGAGAGAGGGAGAGAAAGGGAGGGAAGGAAAGAGGGATGGAGGACAGTGAGCACTCACTAAGCCTGGTGGACACGGGTCGAATGCGCCGCGTTCTGGAGCTCCGTTTCTTAATAGCGATTGTGTCCTAGAAAGTAGGAAGAGATGAATGAGAGCACTGTCACCATCACAACCTGTGTCTCTTCATCTCTCTCCCCCTCGCTTTCACACACACGCACACACACACACACACACACACACATCAACACTTCCACTAACAAATGCACACTTGACTTGTATTGCACATGCAATACAAACACACACACACATACACACACATTAGCACAGATCAACACAGAACAGTTGACTATCCATGTGTGCATACAAACACACACACAGACAGACACACACACGCGCGCACACACACACACACACACACACACACACAGATATGCCTGCTTACTATACTAGTGCCAAGCTCCTCATCAGTGATCTCCAGTGAGTCTCTGTGTCTGTGTGATCTCCTGCCTGTCCCTCCATCACACATGCCCTCCCAGCGCTTCAGCTGAGACACCTGCCGAGCCTGGGACAGCACAGCACATGTGGGCACAGACACACACGCACACACACACACACACGCAGTCAGCCAGGATATTAGAAGTTACTGATAACTCCTTTACTTTTAGTATCATGATAGTATTATCCCAGCACTAAGTGAGCTAATTAAAACACTTATCAAAAATTGTTTAAAATAATCATTAAAATAAACACTTCCCAAAGATTGTACTTCTAGTGATTCAGATTCTAGAACGTGTCAGTATAAGATAAAATGTACACATAGGAGCACAAACAAGTACATAATGAACAGTTGTACAACATTATTCAACATTTAGGATCGTTTAAAAAAAATCTCTGGATTAAAATTCAACATCCCCACTCAAATCATACACATCTTATATATTATATTATATTATAATATTTCACAAAAATATTTTAGTCCCACATCTGTATTGCTTACCAGGGCTTTGTGGGTGGAGTAGAGCTCCTGCAGTATCTGATCCACTATGGAATTAGTCAGATAGGCCACCACTGACAGTTTCACCTCCCTAAGACCACAACTCAAACACACACACACACACGCACACACACACACACACACACACACACACACACACACGCACACACACACACACACACAGACACACAAAGCAAGGGAACACCTCACACCTGGATAGAGACGGGGGTGTATGTTCTGTGTATGATGTGAAGTCCTGGAATTGAATTGTTCCTTTGGGAAGTTAGTGGCAATCTCACAGTGGCAATGAAACACCTCTTTGTCTGTGACTATAAGTATCCCTTTGGGACAATATAGACTAACTAAGGTTTCTTCCTTGGACAAGGGCGTTTTCCTTTCTCTTGGGTGCTCCTTGTTAATGTGTGGGAACATTGTAATTTGCCCCCACCCCCAGCAAGCCACATACCTCTTGCCCTTTGTCAACATTTTATGAACTATATGCACTTTATCCTGCCCCTCCCCCCCCCCTTCAGGCACAAACAGGCTGAGAAGCAGACACAGGTCTTACACTCAGTAACCATATGCATGTGACAATAAAACTTCCTTGTATCCTTGTATCCTTGCCTGTCTGTAAATCTACAAACCATTTGAGTTGTTCTCTTTTCTCTTTATGTCTTACTCGAGCGCTCTGTGGATGTCCTGGGCAGCGCGCTCCATTAGAGCTGTGCGGATGGCGGAGCGAGGGATGGAAACACGCTCAGAGACGGACGAGAGAGGCGGGCTTAGGCGCTCGGCTGCCGCCGAGGAGAGCGGACAGAGCTCCCGACACAACGACACCATGGAGTCCACAATCACCTGGGAGCAGCCAATCAGGGGAAAGGAAAAATATATGTGTAATCAGAGATGAACTGTCTCTCTGTAATAATATACAGCCACTACTTCACAAAACTATGATTAGTAATCAAATGGATGATTATTCATTACTTATTATTGTATTATTTTGGCTCATAATTTACTGAAAAAAATAGCAGAGTTTAACAGTGAGTGTGTCTGCACCTGGAGCTCTTTGTCTGCAGCTTTGGCCAGCTCTCCAGCCAGTGAGTCCAACCTCTGCCGTACTGGACCGTCCACTGAGAGCACATGGGCCAGCTCACACAGGGATGGGTACAGCTGTGTGTGTGTGTGTGTATGTGTGTGAGAGAGAGAGAAAGAGGAAGAGAAAGAGAGGACCACAATGCAGAAATGAGAATTTTACATAGTAAGCTCTTGTCAGTTCATGAAAAGCTGCTGATTTTGTTTAGGACATAACTGATTACAATAACGGATTATAACAATGTTTATAGATTAGAATACTGTGCACTGCCCACAATAAATCAATTCAGTATTCTCACCACTGATTATGACATCATTATCCTTTATGTATTTGGTATTTGTGTACAAACAGTTTCCCTTGAACATCCTGAAAACATTTGAGAGTGCAGTATAGAGATGCTTCTTTTATCCTAGTGGTGTAATTATTAATATCACTGAATCCAGCACACTTCATTCACAGCAAAAACCCAAAAGCATGATTGTGGTCTCTGTCTCCGCACCCCGGATCATTCACACTTCTATCGAAATAACACAGTGACACACCCGCAGGGACCTTGGCAACACACACACGCACACACACACACACAAACACACACACACACACACACTTCATTGCTCTCTCATGAGATCACTCACCGCCCGTGAGTTCCTGGCCTCCTTAAGCACCTGTTTGGCAGCCTGTAGGTCCTCTGCCTCCCCAACGCCCTTCAGGGCACACACTTGCTGCTGGACGCGCACACACAGACGCTCCATTACCTGGGAAACAAAGGACTGTCAGAGAGAGAGACACACACATATATACACAGACATACACACACACACACACACACACACACACTCAAATGTACAAATCCATCCATCCATACTGTCAGTGGATAACACTCATCCATGTATACACATGTGCACACACACACAAATACAAGCACATGCATATACACACACACACCACACAAGCCAGCCTATGCAGATAGCCTGAGGCTTCATTAGTAACCAAATCCCAAACTGAGCAGGTATGCATTGACAACAACTCTCTCTCTCTCTACCACACACAGACACACACACACACACACACAGTCTCTCTCTCTTTCTCTCTCACCTTTCTGTCTCAGTCTGTCTCTCGCTCTTACCTGTTCTGCAGTGCTGGTGACGAGGCCCTGGTGCAGACGTAGAGCCTGTCTCTGGGAGAAGCGCTGGGTCTGGTTGTTCCTCAGCAGAGCTCTTTGGACCTGGGCACACCACAGTCATGAACGTCATCAATACTGTACAAAAATCAGCAATGGGGATAGCAATTTTCCTCTGATATGGAAAAAATTTGTTTATTGTTTCATTGGTTAAGACTTCATTAATGTTTATTACTATTGTCATTAAGTGTCATTCACTTTTGTACTCTCAGCAACCAAAACAGTGTCAACTTTACATTACAAAAAAAAAATGACACAAAGTATCATTAATCTTCATGACATGTCAGGCGTATATCACTCTTATGTCAACACCCTCAAGTTTAGAGTTACCCTATATGCTGGTTAGACTGTATATTTAAAACATACACACAGCCACTTTGTTTAGACAAAATTATTATTTGGTCATGGAGAACCACTCCCACTATACACAAAAGAACCAGATCAGTGTTACAACAATGGCATCATTAAATTAATCTTGGTCCTGGGCAGATAATCTTGGGAAACTTATCAATACAGCACAGGGTATTGACAGCCTTATGTGAGAATCCCATGTTTGCATATCAATGGCTCAGTTTGAAATCGTCTACCAATTGATTATAAGATCGAGCTCAAGCTGCTCCCTATCTACTAACAACTGGCCTTTCATCAGCCTGCAGGGTATACAATATATACAAAGAGGGCTACAATACACACACACACACACCTCCACACACACACACACACACACACACACACATAGATAAACACACACACATGCACACACTCACACACAGCTCCTCTGTGTTAGAGCAGCATAAACCTAACCAGCTAATTTTGCAGACATAGAGTCTCATGAGGGATCCCTACCTAAGCCAGGTCTCACGTTTGAAACACAGACAGTCTACTCACAGCTCTACCTAATTATCCGCAGCAATTAAGTGTTGCAGAGTAGCTTGTGATTCTCTTAATAGGCACTTCATTACAATAAACACAGCTGGAAACCCCAATGCTACAGGAACAATGGAGTAGTTTTGTTGTGTTTACTGCCGTCCTGTGGGGGACAAACTAACAATTTGTCGGACTTATCAGGAAAAAAACAAAATGATTACACCAGTTCAGCCTCAAAAGAGTGTTTTCAATATGCAGTTGTATTTAATAAATGTGAAAATCCTTTAGAGTCAAGCTTTATTCACGGTATTCTGTTGACAGCCTTCTGAGGCTCTCGTAGCGTCATGTAAAAGAAGGGAAGGTTGAGTGGGCACTGTAAAATAACATCAAGGTGAGACCTGTTTCTTTTCCTCTAGTTCAGTCTTATGGAGCCGTAGAGCTGATGGGCTAAGGTGAGCTCAAGCAAATCTGAACCATGTGATTTATGGTCACCAGTAAAATTAATGGCATACAAAGGTTCTGCCCCACAGCTGGTGGTGACCTTATGAAAATCTGGCACCTTCAGGAGCTTTGGCCTTTGAGAGTACAATGGTTTTGACGGGATGTCCATAAAACGTCACACTGGCCAAGGCCAGACTGCAAGGGTGGGCTTTGCTAAAAGCATAGTCACCAGGCACCTGCAGGGCTTTATGACACGGCGCTGTAGTGTTATGGGTTTACTCCTGAAACATGGGTCAGTTTTCGCTGGGATTACAGTCAAGCGAATTGCCTTTCACAAGATGAAATGATGGGATATTTTGAAGGACCACCACAGTTGCTTGTTCGATAAAAACGACGGTGATGTGCTCGTCTGGGTGTAGTCACAAAGCTAAATGGTGCTGTTAGACTGAGACATAGTGCTAGAAAAAGAGGAGCGAGGCTAGCAAACATAAAACTGAACACAACTGAATGTGGAGCAAGAAGAGAAGAATGATTTAACCAGGCCAAAGACATTGTTGCTTTACATGCAAGTGGGGTTAAAAGGAAGAGAGTAACAGTTTTGTAGAAAAGTAGGAAATATAACACTTCCATGACACTCAGTGCTGATTGTTCAACGGTCGGTCCAGTGGTCTCCAAATTAACCCGGAGACTGTGCCCATTAGGCTGCAATGAGAGGAGAACAGCCCCCACTGGAGCACGGCCAGACACTATTCACAAAATGAATTTGGGTCCGGTCAAACCAGGCAAGCTCGCTTATTCCTGAGCGTCAGATTTGGAGCGTTGCCCTGACCTACATCATAGGTTTCCAGATCAGGCTAGAATCCACCTCATGAAAGAGCAGTTGTTGTCTGTGTGTGTGTGTCTGTCTGTGTCTGTGTGAGTGTGTGTGTGTATGTGTGTGTGTGAGTGAGAGAGAGAAAGAGAAAGAGAGAGAACATAATGTGTGCATGACCATTTAAAAGAGAGCAGCATGTCCAGAGGCCATGTCAATACGCACATTTTTTTAATCAATACAGATCTGACAAACAAATCCCACTTCCACTGACAGCTCTGGTCAGGTCAGATCTAGACTTATTGATGCAACCATGCCAACCACACCTTGACAACGCCATCACGGGAACCCTTAAACAAATAGCAAAGGCCTTCAATAAACCAGGGCTGTCAGATAAATGCCTCGTGTACAAAATCCAAACAACATCAAACTTCAATCATCTGAGTAAACAAGACCCTTCAACCGTCCATCTCGAGAGACAACCAAGCGCTGGCTTGCTCAGAATAACTAACAGCCTGGCAAATACCGCAACAGCCTCAGGGTACGTAGGGGAGATGGTGTTTCACAAGGCATATCTGGGGCTCATTACCCAACACCATTGTTGTTAACTTATTAACTAGTTGCTAACTACTTGTCAGTATTCATCCATACCCTCGCTCTCCACCTCAAGCTGGGGTGTGGTGAACGTTCTTGCATATAATGGCTGCCGTGCATCACCCAGGCAAGTGCTTCATATTGGTAATGATCAGTGAGGTCCCCCTTCCACTGTAAAGAGCTTTGGGACTCTAGTACTATAAAAGCACTAAACAAACATATGCAAGAATTGTAGTTGTTGTTGTAGTAGCACAACATGATACCAGGGAATATATGCGATGGTAAGGGCTAACTGAACTGGTGGTTGGGTAAGGGCTAACTGAACTGGTGGTTGGGAGTACTGTATTGCAAAGGTTAGTTATTAGCATGCAAAGTGTTGGTTAAAGAACTCCTGATTAGGGATTTGAACTGTGATTTTGGTTGTGGTGTTTGTGGTTGTGTGAGAATGAGTGAGAGCTGTGGTGGTGGTGATGGTAGTGGTGGTGGTGCTACCTTGGTAAGCGCCTGCTCCATCTTCTCTGGAGCACTGCGGTAGGCCTGTGTGATGTCGCTGAGAGGGAGGGGCATGTACTGCAATGTGAAGTTACTGCAAGGCAGAGAGAGAGAGAAAGAGAAAGAGAGAGAGAGAGAGAGAAAAAGAGAGAGAGAGAGTTAGTGAAGGGAGGAATGGGAGAAAGGAAGAGGGGGAGAGGAGTTTACGAGAAGAAGCAACAGGAGAAAAAGAGGAGAGTTAGGAGAGGGTGTTATGTGAGAAAGGCTAAGAAAATGGAAAGACACAAAGACTTACTAACACTCTCACACACACATACACACACACACACACACAGATAAACATACATGTAAGGAAAGGAGAGAGATAAAATGGGCAGAAAGAGACAAAAAGATGGAATGCAAAAAACACACAAATACTGAGAGAAAGAGAGAGAGAAGGAAAGACAGCAGACAGTTCCTTCTCCTCCACCTCCTCCATCTTGGTTCTGTGTAAATTACACTAATAGCCGTTCAGTAATCGCGCATTCACAAATCCAGCTTCATGATGGATGCTGGCGTGCTTATGCAGAAAGAGATAGCGTAACCACATTAAGTTTAGCTCCAGAGCAAGCTTGTCCTCTCTTATAAGGTTAGCTGGAGCTTCTTTAATGAGAATTGGTTTAGTGCTGTGGGTAGCAAATAGAATTTCTAGCCTCCTGGTGGGTGACTATGCCCTGTGGGAGAGTGTGCTACTTGCTAACAGAAATCCCATTTGAACACCAAACAACATGTCTCATTAAAAACATAACTGGCATGCAGCACCCAGATAGGCATGACATTCATTAGCTTAAAACGGAAATTAACAGGAGTTCTTTTATATCTCCTGGTAGAAATGAAAACAGAACTTTGTGTGCTGCCTTGTCACATGTAGGATGAGAAAGACGTGTGAAGAAGCATGTTGTTTGTGGATTTCAGGAGACTTTTGAACGATTGATAACATTAGACACATTTTAAAAAAGAAGATGTATGACTAGAAATTGTATTCACCCTTGGGTATGATTAAAAGTGTCAGAGATAAACACAGTGATTACCCTAGGCCTTATCTCCCTTGCGGCCCTCTTGGAAAAGTGACAAATGTGTAGGTCATATGTGTCAGGCTGATGTAATGAGTTGAGCATGTGTAAAGAACAATTAGTGCATCAATGCTCTAAACGCTGCCTGGCTTCATCAAGAGTACATCATTAAGGAGTAAGTGTTTGAGGTGTTTCTGACTCAGTGTGTACATGTGTGTCTGTGTGTGTGAGAGAGACAGAAAGAGCGTGAAATCGAGAGAGAAAGGGAGAGACTTAGCGGAAAGACAGTGTGTATACATGTGTGACTACACATATTAGTGTAGTGTGAGTAAGGTGTGAATGTGTGACAGAGACTGTGTTCATGTGTGTATGTGTGTAGGAGTGTGTTGGTGAGCGTGTGCATTCGACATTTGAACTCACTGCTCCAATGCACGGGCTACATCCATGAATCCTGTGGCAGTGGTGTTGTTGCGGTCCCATGTTACACTCCTGTGAGACACACACATACACACACACACACACACACACACACACACACACAAGATGACACAGTATGATTTCTTGACAGCTTACGTTTCACCACCACAATGACCTAACCAAAAATCATATCACTAAGAAAATCTCTCTTTCTTTTCCTCCCTCAATCTCTCTGTCCATCTATTCCTATCCTCCCTAATCCCTCTCTTCTTTTATTTTCTCTTCTCCATCCTCTCTTTCCATTCATCTCTTCATATCATCATCATTCATTCATTTTTCTTTCCAGCCCTCCAAAATATTATTGCGTCTGTCTTTGACTCTGTGCTGGTATTGCGAAGAGTTGTTGATCTTGTAGAACACCAGCCCATCCCATTGCACCTATCCCATTGCACCTATTGCATCTATCTATCTCCTCTTCTTTCTCATAGTCTGAGAAAGTATATACCTGAGAGTGGTGTTGATCTGCAGGGCTTTGCTCAGCATCTTGGCCCCGATGTCCTCCATGTTGTTGCCACTCAGGTCTACCTTGCGCAGGCAGGTGTTGCTGCCCAGGGCGTTGACAAGCACCGTGCCCCGTGAGCGCAGTCTGGAGTCCACCAGGGAGAGGGACTGCAACACCTATGGAGGGAGGATGGTGAGAATGAGACACCAGGAGGGGGAAAAGGAGAGATAAAAAGAGAAAAGGCACAACAAAAGTAAGAAAATTGGAGAGTGAGTGTGACAAAAAAAGGGCGAAACAGAGTCGGAAGACAGAAAGAGAAGAGGGACACAGAGTAATGAGAGAAGAAAGGAAATGTGAGTAGACAGAGGGACAGAGAGACCGACAAACAGACAAAGAGAATCACAAATGAAAGAGAACAGAAACTCATGACTAAGAATAACTTACACACTCCACTGACTGTAAATTTACTTCCTTTCATTTCTTCTGTAATTGCTTTTTTCCACCTCTTTTTCTCCTCTCTGCTCTCTTTTTCTTTTTCACAAAACAATATTTGCTCATGTAATACTCTCTGCTTCATGCTTTGCTGGTTTTAGATATATGCGTATAGTATTGCCATTAAAGTGAATTTGCATGAAGAAATGCAATGCAGGATGAGAATATCTAATATGAGGGCAGATCCAAGTAAATCAGACACAAAGAACAGGTATCAGTTGAAAAATAAGTTGGAATATCAGTAACAGTGCAGACTGTCTAAGCCTTCACATTACTTTATCCTCTCTCTCAAGAAACCTTAAAGGAGAAAAGCAATGTGGATCAATCCATAACCTAGTTGTTCAAGGTCACTGAATAGTGTCTGTAGAAAAAAGAACCAGAATTTTGATGCAACATAGACTGACTAACGCATCGACAGCTAATGTTAATTGAATGGTGCATAGTAAAATGTAACTAAAAGTAAGTTACTGTGACCTGTAACTAGAGGGCTATGGATTGATTCACACCGGATTTCTCCTTTAACTGTACTGTTTGGAAGGCTTAACCATCATCTTCATGGTAATGTTCCAATTAAAAATTAATTAATTAATTAATTAATTAATTAATTAAATCCTTTGCTATGTTGAGAGGGGATCTATGTGGAACTTTTGCCCTAAGAATTAAAGAACCTTTAAAAATTAAAGAACCTTTAAAGTGGGTGAATCCAGTGGTCTCAAATAAGGAGGACAAACAGCATGTAAATGTTAAGGGGTGAGAACGAGAGGGACAGTTTCCTGCTGCCTCACAGGAAAGAGAAGAGAGGAAGAGAGGAGGAGAGGAGGAGAACGCTCAAGGACGAAAGGAAAGAGAGGGGGAGTGGAGGAGAAGGCATATGATGGTTTAAAGAGAAGGAAAGAGGGGGAGATGCAGAACCAAGAAAGGGGTGGGGAAAGGGGAGAGAGGAGAGGGGAGTGGTGAGGGTGGGGGTGGATGGGTGATGGGAGAGGTGGGTTAGGGCCAGGGGGTGGGTGAAGGGGCGCTCTGGCTGTTTGTCATACAAAGAGGGAAGTGCCTGTCTACAGCCACTGTGTCAACACTGTGAATTATTCACATGGCACAATATGTTCTGCCCCACTGTGACACAGACACAGCTGTGTAGGCCTGGTGTGTGTGTGTGTGTGTGTGTGTGTGTGTTTGTGTCAGAGAGAGTGAGACAGAGAGAGAGAGAGTGTGTGTCTGTGTCTGTGTATGTTACCCTGTGGATGTGGTAATGTGTGATATGTCTTTGTGTCTGGATGTATGTTTTTAGCTGATGTGTGGGTGCGTATATGTAGGTGTAAGTGTGTGTGGTTGAGAGTTACAATGCAGGGGAGATAATGTCTGATATGCCTTTGTGTGTTTGCCTTTGTGTTATGTTTATGGGTGTTGTCCAAGTGTGAGTGTGTGTGTGTGTGAGTGTTTGTGTGTGTAGACCTGCATTCAAATGACTGTAAGACATGTTATTTCATGTTATACTATGTTTCTGTATATGTTAGGAAATGTGTCTCTGCAACGTGCTTCGTGTTAATGGAAGCAAGAGAGAATACTAATGGGCTTGCAGACGCATGTGTTTGCATGAGTAAACAGATTGGCGACACACAGACACACATCGTCCCATGTGTGTCATGACTTTGGCACGAAGCCAGCAGAGAGAACATGCCGGAACGCCGGGAATAAAGCACATCACTCACACACTCCTCTTCTTGGATCATCTGCACCAGCTTCTGAAGCACGTCATCCAGCACTCTGTCCAACACAAACACAAACACAAACAAACGATAACACAAACATGATGACACTTCTGACCACGAGATCGTGTGAAAGAATGAGAATCTGAAAGAGGGAGAGAGAGAGAGAAACAGAGAGACAGATGAAAGAGAAGATTATGGAGATTATGTCCAAAGAGCATTTTTGTAAATGTGTGTGCGACTGTGAGTGTGTGTGTGTGTGCGTGCGCTGTGTGTGTGTGCATGTGCTACTCATTAACTTGTTAGTGTGTGTGCCAAACACATGGATGAAAAGTTCCTGTGAGGTCCTCTTGCTCTCTATCACACACCAAACACTTGCTTCACTACACACACACACACACACTAAATCCATCTGACATGACAAGAGAACAACTTCGAAGAGCACCATTGACAAGCATGACTGTGATTATCTTGACAAAGCAATGGGAGGACTGATATTGGCAAGCCCTGACAGCATTAGCCTGACAAACACTATGGCAGCTAATCACCATCTCTGATCGTGTTACATTAACACTGCTCAAGGGTAATGTAGCATTGGTAGAGATTATTAAATGCCTATAAGAGGGTTAGCAGATTATCCTTATGAAGAGGAGACATCATCTTCACAATCCAAAGTGAGATGCTGTGTCGGACTGGCTGGACAGACTGGATGGGGCAGACAGACGGACAGACAGAGGGCTAGGATTTGGGTAGTTACTGAGGTTATTGGTCATCATGTCCTTTGAACATCTTCCAAGAAAGCAAAAATCTGGTGTGTGTGTGTGTGTGTTTTCTTCTCTGTCTTTTTTCTGCCCACTGCCAACATACAAACACACACACACACACACACACACACACACACACACACATGCACGTACACACACAATGAAATAGTAAATGTACCTGTGCTTAATGTTAAAATTTTTCCCAAGATGTAGGTGCTTCAAGGAAGGGTGTCTGGACAGCGCAGGCAGAAGAGTGAGCAAGTCTCCGTCCAAACCTAAAAGTAGGCATAAAGGCATAAAGTGATAAACACACACACACACACACACACACACACACACACACACACACACACACACACATAAAATCACATATGCACATATAACAATTTGACTGCAACAGCTGCTCACACACAAACACACACACACACAAACACACATATACACAAGTCCCTGTGCGCCCTCCACACAAACACACACACACACACACACAGCCAGCGGAGGCAGTCAGGAGCGGAGCTCCAGTGACAGCAGGCACAGAGTGGAGCACCGTAGGGAGTTGGGGAACGGGGAGAGGCCCCAGCTGAGCTCACCGTTGTCTGAGATGTCCAGCGTGGCGATGGAGGAAACCCGGGGGAAGAGCTCCTGGAGCACCATCGCCCCAGCTGACCTGAGCTGTGACAGAAAGGAAGAGAGAGAGAGAGAGAGAGAGAGAATGAGAAGGGACAGGGTCGGTAGAGAGGTGGTGAGAAAGGGAACAGAAAAGATTTAAAGAAACAGATAATATGAAAAAGAGAAAAGGGGAGTGACCCAGAGAGAAAAGAAAGAAAGAAAGAAAGAAAGAAAGAGAGGGAGAGAGAAGAGAGCAGATATGGGAATGGAGAAAATTTGAGAGGGAGGGAAAGAAAGAGAACGGGGAAGATTGGAGGGGAAAGAAAAAGAATGACCCAGAGAGAAAGAGAGAATACAAAGAGAGAGGGAAAGAGAGAAGCAGAAAGGAGGAGAGAGAATAAGATTTTATGCTTCAGAATGTCTGTCTGATGTTTAAGATTCAAATTTATTCTGGGAGGACAACTGGAGAAAGTGGGAGGAGAGACAGACCATCTAGCGCTTTGCCAAGATGAAACATAACGTGCTACCAGACTGCTGTGCAAACATGTACACACACACACACAAACACACCTGCACATACATACACACACACACACACACACACGCACACACGCAAACAAACACGTACGCACACAGATGCTTCAGCACAGGCTAACGAGCAACAAACACATGCAGTGCAGGAAGCCTTTCACAAAAGATGCACAGACAGGATAGCCAAGAAAGTACATTGAGAAGGGAAGAGGGACAAAAGGGGTGCCAGAGAGACAGGCAAAGAAAAAGAGAGAGAGAGAGAGAGAGAGAGAGAGAGAGATTGCGGGCAACAAGGAAGAAAGTGCTTGAAAGACAGAGAGAGACAGTACCTCACAGCCACTGATATCCAGGTGCATGTCATTAATGTGAGGGTTTGATGTCAGGCCCATAAGCAGCGCCCTTCAAGAATGAAAGCAGAGAAGCAACACAGAGAAAGAGAGAAAGAGAGAGAGAGAGAGAGAAAGAAAATAACAGAAATAAGAGAAACAGAAGCAAGGGAAAAATAAGCTAGAAGATGTCCCCCTCCATCATACTCCAGGGAGCCGCTCCAGCAAGAGACATTTTGACACCTTTCCCACATACACATAAATACACACACACACACACACACACACATTCACACACACCTGCCCATCACGGCTGCACCTAGGTGGCCCACCTCCTACTCACTGTGGTAACTAGAAGCCAAGGATCTAGCAAATGACAATAATCACCACAGCAACCCACAGGTGTGAATGCATTCAAGGGCATCATTAAATCCAGACCAGCCCTTCATTGACCTGCAGTTGTTATGGGTCTGCCTTTGCTATTGACAAACCCTTTGGAGGCACTATTTGTTCTCAAATGGACAATGTGCTCTTGACAATAAACACTCCATAGTCCTGTTTGTTTAGTGTGATAGTGACGATATGACGGACAGTTATAATTACATGCAGGATTACAAAGCTGTCAAGAGACCAAGAGAGTGAGCCTGCTGAATCTACAAAGCTTCCAATGCCTCACAGACATAGACACACACACACACACACACACACTCAAACACACACACAGTCTGAGAAGGAGAAGGAACGAAAGGGGCCGCTGTTTGAATGGGCATGGAGTAGCCGGTTTGATTACTGCTCGTTCTGCACATCACCACTGGAGAGCGTCACTGCATGATGGCACAAACCCAAAGGATTGTGGGTAGTGGCTCACCTCAGCACATCGGGAGGCAGCTTCATGGAGGACAGACTGACATGGGTGAGTGAAAAGGCTGAGCTGAAGAACTGGCGGAAATACGGGAGAGAATCCTTTACTTTCCTGATGAGAAGAGATGAGAGGAACAGAGAGAGGTGAAGAGGGAGAGAGAGACAGCACAGAGGAGAGGAGAGGAGAGGAGAGGAGAGGAGAGGAGAGGAGAGGAGAGGTGAAGAGGGAGGAGAAAGCAGAAAAGACAACAGAATAAACGTGAGGTGAAGAGGCCAGAGGCAAAAAGAGCGGAGAACCAGAGAAACAAAAGAAGAGATGAGAGGAGAAAACACAGCAGGCACAAATATAAGATAAAGTTACACCAGAAGCCTGGAGGAGACCCAGAGATCGAATGTAATGTGTCTGTGAAAGACAGATGAAGAGAAAGAGAAAGAGAGAGAGCACATAAAAGGCAGGTAAAGGATAAAGAAAAGTGAGCTGCACATAGGATGAGATGGGTGAGGCACGATTGGGTCAGACGATGACCACCTCCCCTCAGATATTCATGAGGCTTACCAGCGTGAAAAGGCCACTTAAACCAGACCTCACAAAACCCCCAGCCCAAAACCATCCCTCTTCCAGCACTAGTGAAGAGACAGGGGGAGAGAGGGAGGAAGAGACAGAGATGAAGGGAGGGAGGGAGAGAGATGAAAAAGATACACAGAGAATGGGACGATGCCTGAGGATGTTTAAAAATAAATCATTTCTAAAATTAGTTTGCCTTCCTCACTAAACAACAAATATTTAAAAAGATTTATCAGAGAACAAGCCAACAGAGAGAAAGAGGGAGGGAGCAGAAGACAGGGATCTGAGAGAGAGAGAGAGGGAGGGAAAAAAGAGAAGAAAAAGAAGGGAAGAGAAAAGAGTCAGAGGGAAAAGGGAGGCAGAAGGAAGGAGAGGAAAAGTCAGAGAAAAAAGGAGAGGATGTCGAAGAGAGAAAAGAGAGTCAGCAGAGAGAGGCAAAGACAAAAGAGAGGAGGACGCTGACCTGTGAGAGAAGGAGTTTTTGGAGAGATTCAAGTAGGAGAGGTCAGCACAGCAGCCCCTGAGCAACGCACCAAAGAGCTGACAGAGAGAGAGAGAGAGAGACACACAATCAGACAGGCGAAGAGAAAAACACTCCGAGAGCAGTTTCAAAGGAGGACAACGTTAATTAAGTCAAACATTTAGAAAAATATATCAAAATGGAACTAATTTTTGTCAAGTTCTCAAAGGTCTACAGCACAGAATAATATCAGAAGTCTGGAAAGGTTAACCACAGAAAGTCATAAAGGGAGGAAACACCACTGTGAAAAGAACTCACATCAATGGTGAGACCTTTACACTGATTTAACACAATATGCCATAAAGGTTAAAGAATACCCCTGACAAACCTGTGTTTCTCCCTTTCAAAACCTAAATGGGTTATGGACTGTAGAGGAATGACCACCTTATGCAAAGGCATGAAGAGATTCAGACCTGACTGGAGAGTCATCCCACATAAAAAAACAAAATGTCGGGGATTGTACAAATTATATGTAGGGGCATACAGTACATGGACCTTACTTTATTCTACAGGTCTAAAAACTCACAGAGTCCACTGAACAGTCTGTGCTGGACAGGTCCAGATGGACCAGGCAGTTAGGCTGGGAGAGGAAGAGGTGCAGGTTCTGCAATGGGAACAAGGAGAAAGAGGTAGGGTTTAGAGGTGTGTGAGTGTGTGTGTGTGGGGGGGGGGGGTGGTGTTGCTGTAGCAAGGCTATAAATGACTGTGTTTGTACAAAAAAGGAGCATCTTCCTATGACAGATTGCATTTACATGTAAGTGGTCATGCGTAAAAAGGTATGTGTATGTGTTGTTCAGTCTCTAACCGAGGCGTCCTCTCCTGACAGGACCCCAGGGTTCTTGCTGAGATCCAGATGTAGGAGGGAGTTGGAATAGTCATCACTGGAGCACAGGGCCTGAGAAAGCGACACCACACCTGTGGAAGGGGAGGTTTGGGGTGATTGGAAGAACACAGACAAAACAGAGCTAGTGAGTGATAGAGTAAGAAACCCAGTGGGTTATTCAAGTGTTAAACTGTCTGATCCATGATTTTATTAAGTAAATGCCAGGGATGGAAAATGGACTGTCCTTACTGCATTTTTGTAATTGAATGATTTCATTCAGATTGCTGTTTTATTTTCAAACAAAATACAAATTCAGCAGATAAAGACTACCTATCAAAACTCTAGTATTCCCCTATAATTATCGAGAAATGAGCACAGCATGAATAAAATGTCATAATCAGCACTAATATATTGAATTGCAAACGTGAGAAGAAATCCGTGTTTCAGTTCCAGAATTCAGTTCCATGCGTCCACTCTAAATATACATTAAGAATGAAATTGCAATAGACTACTTACCTCTACCTGGTGTTCAACATTCCCAGTTATTACACACAATCATACTCACAATTCTTGCAATTTGACATGGTATGATTAAAAAACAGTATTTTGATATTTTATTTATGGCTGTATGATGTTATTGGCCTACATAGTTAATACTTTTGTTACGGTATTACTTTGTTTATCTCCAGGAGTATACCAGTCAGATATTTTCATTTCCTGCATCCCAGAAAGAAGAACTTCTAGTGTCACAAATGTGTCCTTACTGAGCCAAAGTGGCAGGATGAATTAAACTGTAAGAAATGACTTGATACGAGTGAAAGAGATGGATTGAAAACAAGATATTGTGAGAGTGTGAAAGTGCAAAGCACATATGCACACACACACACACACACACACACACACACACACACACACACACACAAACACACATGCACATATGCGCACGCACACACACACACACACACGCACACAAAAGCAGAAAGAGACAGAAGGAGGAAGCGAGACAAGGAGAAAGGAAAGATATAGATGGTTGCGTTCTGCAGAACAGTTCACTTCTCAGTGAGCGAGTGAGTGAATGAGCAAGCGAGCGAACAGACGTTCTTAGACAAATTCACCCAACTCCACGCTTGTCAGCAGAAACCCAAGCCAAGAGACACCCTTGAGCTAAATCCCGTCTCTTGTGCGTGGAAACCTCTGACTTACCGACAGCAAGAGCTGGCACGGGAAGTGGAGGGGGTGGCGAACGCTCATCTATCCTTCTATTCATTCATAAGTGCGCTTAATATGATAAGTGATATTACATTCTGAGAGGCGAACAAAAGCTCAAAGCCTCCCACACTAACTGGGGGAAAGGTTTTTTTTCTTTCCTTTCTTTTCTTTCCATCTGTATTGTAAAGGAGGAGGTAAGAAGTGTGGAGAGAGATGGCAGGAGAGAGATGAAGGGTGAGAGTGCTGCCACAATGCACTCGGGGTGGCTGCCTACCACCCACCTTTGGAGGAGAGGGATGTCTTGGACAGGTTGAGGAGACGCAACCCTTTGCTCAGGCGGCACACCTGCTGAATGAGATTGCACACGCCTGTAGAGACAAAGAAAGAGATAGACAGTCAGGCACAGAGACAAAGAGAGAGATAGAGATAGAGAGAGAGAGAGGGAGGGAGGGAGAAAGAAAGAAAGAGTTTGTAGCATGATTAATTACTAAACATAAGCCAATTCCACTTATTTGTGCTCACAATAAATTGAAAATATGCACAAACATGTCAGCGTTTGAACCCTTCCCTTGCTAGATCACGTGTTTGTCTTTGTCCTCACATCTACATCGATTTCTGAGCATTGCCAATACTTTGCTGCAATGCAGCCATGCCAATAAAACGGTTTTATTTCAATCTGAGTTGAAGAGAATGAGATAGTGAGTGAGTGTGTGTGTGTGAGAGAGAGAGAAAGAGAGAGAGGGGAGAGAAGAAAAGAGGAGAGCAGAAAGGGCACGATAGAGTGAGAGAGAGAGAGAGAGAGAGAGAGAGAGAGAAACCCACTATGATATATTTCCACATCCCCTAGGCATCAGTTGACAGTGTTCAGGAGAAAGGCAGCTCTAAATCAGAGCCAGAGACAAGCTACTTTGATTCAGAGTGACAAGTGAAGGCAAGTGTCTGCTGAGGCTATTACCAAGGCACTGCCCCGCTGCAGACACACTATAAATGTGTGGGAAGGGCAAGGTTTAAAAGGCAGTAATGGCATTACTAAACACAGGAGCATCAAGCCACAATTTCTGAGGCATTGTTGTCAAGGTAGCTGGGTTATAGGCACAGTGGGTGATGCTGGGCTGTTGTTATGGCAGAGTGTACTGAGGAAAAAAAGGAAGTGGCCCCAGTGAATCTGGCAGGGAGGAAAGGATTGATTACCTTGATTATCAAGGGTATTATGAGCCAAATTGAGAGAGTGGATTACGGAAGCCGGGTTTTCTGAGAGAGCGACGGATAACTTCTGGGGGAAATCACTGCGATGAAGGACACAAACCCACACACAAACACACACACACACACACACACACACACACACACACACACACACACACACACACACACACAATTCATGTAATACTGTATGCCAAAAAGTGGAGTTAGTGTCATCATTCATTTTCTTCATACAAAAAACTACTCAATTAGTAAAGCTTTGTTTGTCTTGCTTTCAAGAGTGACCATTTACATTAAGAGCAACATGACTATACTAACTATAAGCTGTCAAAACACATAGCTGACACTGTGCAGAGAGCAAATATATAACAGGGGCATCATGAAAACTTACGATTTCAGTCCAACGTTCTCAAGCGTGATCTCTTCCAAGCTGGACGACTTACTGAGCGTGTGCAGAACTTGCTCTGTGACCTCTGAACCCTGGGAGATGACACACAGCATGGTCTGATGATCAATGTCACTGATAATGTATTTTTAAAATATATTTATCAGCTTTTTGCCTTAATTTAGATAGAGTAGAGATCACAGTGATAGGGAGTGAATGGGAGAAAGAGACAGAGTAGGATCAGGAAATGATCTCTGTCCGGTTTCGTACCCAGGTCCCTATAAGCACATGACCCATTCATAGCACTGTATTAGTGTTAGCCGGTTGTGCCACAGCACCCCTCTAAGAGTCAAACAACAAAACAGAGCATCAAATCCTCCATGCTGATCATTCTCATGCAAACAGAATACTTACAATCCGCAGGTCTTTGCAGTAGAGTTTAGTGAACCATGTGTTGTATGCCATGGAGGCTACAATCACTGCCAAGTCCCTAAACAAAACAAATGAACCCCCCCATGCTTCTGTGATTTAAGGTTGTACACTAATTCGATTTTTGTTCAAAGATGTGCTTTGGCTATGACATTTACCTGCTTTCCAGGTGACTGAAGTCTAACAGGTTGAACTCCCTATTGTCTTGGGAGTGGTAGATGGTATCCACGTCCTAGGAAAGAACGCAGTCATGCTTCCCCAGTCTGAATTAACAATATCATTGCCTACACTATCATTGCCTGAGAAAATTGCTTTAACTCTCTCCTTCCCTCTCTTTTCTTGCTCTCTCTCTCTCTCTCTCTCTTGCCCACATACACACACATGCACACACACACACACACACACACACACACACACAGACTTACCCACTGCACCTCCTCCTTACAGCTGATACCATTGTAATCACACAAGGCAGCATAGGTCTCTGAGAAGCCACCTGATATAGAAGATGCATAAGCAATTGAAATGGGGGAAGATAAACACACAAATTAACATACTGGGCAATTTTCTTTCCTCTGCATGTGTACTTCATTTTGATTGCATGGGTGTATTTGCTTTATGTCTCTGTTCTATCTGCCCACACACCTTCACAATCATTTTAATAACCCTACTATAATTCCTGTCTGTCGCACCTCCTTGTTTAAGCACCAATTTGTCCAGAGGACTTTCGGAATTTTTACAGCTCATCTGTCGACCTGTCTGCCTGTCAGTATAAATGATTATGTGTGTGTGTTTGTGTGTGTGTGTGTGTGTGTGTGTGTGCGTGTCTGCATTTGCATTCAACACACTCACCACAAGCCCTCTGTGTCTCCACAGACGTGTCTGAACTTGGAGAGTACTTCCTGCTTCCGTCTGATTGGTCACTGTCTGATTGACAGATGGACGGTCTGCATTACACAAGAAGATAAAGAAAAAGAGATTTAAGAAATGGCACAATGGCACTTTTTAGATTTATTCGATTCTTCTACAACTGAAGCATGGATGGGAAGGTGCAAAAATACTCACGCAAAAATAGAGTTGTTGAATATTCGTGACAGGGCGTAGTTGACATGATTAATCACATGATCGAGGTGGTCTCTCGACTGGAGTCGGAAAGAGTAGGTGGACTTGTCTGTTTCTATGACAACCTAAGGATCACCCAGAGGCAGGGATAAGGGAAAAAAAGAGGCAAAAAGAAAAGGTAATGATGACAGCTGGCATTTTCCATGGGCAATGGAATGGGCAATCCCCATCATTTGAGTTAACATTATAAACACAAACGCACTAGGGGCTTTTTTTTTTTAGGGCTTGCTTGCCTTTATTATGATAGGACAGTAGAGAGTGAGAGTGAGTAGTGAATAGAAAGTCCCACTATGAGTGGGAGAAAGAGATAGGGAAGGATCGGGAAATTCTATGATGCCTTAGCCCACCGAGCCATGGCACCCCCAGTTGGGTTTTTAAAGGCTCTCTTCCAGATGAGAAAAAGGTTTGGAGCAGTTTTGAAGGGCAATGGCAGTTGTTACTCAGGAGGCTTCAGCCTAGAGAAGCCAAGGAGGCTTTTGCATGCAAATGATGGGAATCTGATCCCAGGGCCTAATCACCTGCAGCTCTGGCTGTGTATTGATGGCGCGGATCTCCAGGAAGTTGAAAGTCATCTCCACCTGAACAAACAGTTTGTTCATGTCACGGACAGTAGATCTGATACAAAGCTCACTTGACATTATAACAAAACACAAAATAATAACAATACAAAAAAAATACTTGTGTGAGATTTTACCTTTGAAGGAACCTTCACAGCCATAAGATAGAGCCTCCATGTTGTGAGAACCTGGCAGGGATGATGAAAATAGAGAGTTCCAGACAAAGCGAATGTTCCACCATTTCAGTTCAGTCAGCATTCAGACCAGTACTGCCCTCCATCTCTCTCTCTCTCTCTCTCTCTCTCACACACACACACACGCACACACACACACGCACAGAAAACCTTGCACTGGCAGAGGCTAATGGACGCGGTCACAGGTTACCATGGAAACTGTGAAGGAGTTCAGAGGAAGTAACCCAGCATCAGAGCTGCACGTCTGCCTCCATCTCTACTGAAGCCACGGCTCAACATGACACAAGTCATTACTACGGCATCCTAATCTACAGAGATGGCAGCATTTAATATACATAATGAGGAATTATCTGGTGCTAAGAGCATCTGGAACTTTCTAGCCATACATCCCTAAGCCATCCTGTTTCACCTCATGGGTTCAGATTTATATTCCACAGACGTGCATGCTGTCAGCACAACTAATACATTTTATGATGAGTAATCTAATTCTAAATGTTACTAAGCTGTTCCTTATGTGCAACTGGCCAAACAGCGTAAATAAGCATAAATGATGAGCACTGGCCTTTTGCTGTCCTGATTGCTGTACAGTTTCTGCACAACAGACAGCAGTCAAGTTCTATTCACTGAACTGATTTCAAGGGTTCTGTGGTATCTGAAAATCCCAAACTAAATATACAGAGGCTATGAAGCAGGGATGAAGTGACCCCAAAAGGAGGCCGTGTCATGTGTGTGTGTGTGTGTGTGTGTGTGTGTGTGACCTCAGTGCAGATTCCCAGTGACCGCTCTGACTCCATCCCTCTGTTCCTTACTGCTCTTTTTCCGCTCTGTCACTTCACATCATCCTCTCCCTCCTCTCTCCAACACCCTGTTACACCTTTCTCCCACTCTCTCTCTCTCTCTCTCCCCTTTCACCAAGGAGAAAGAAGTCTCTCCTTATCTCTTATCTCTCAACTTCTCTTCATCCTGTCCACTGGCTTGATTTGTTTTTCCCTTCGATATCAAGCTAACATCAGTTTTCTTTTACCGCATCTCTTGCTCTCTCTCCTTCCCAGCTGCCACTTAGTCTAATTTATGCCGTTATTTCGACTTTGGTTGCACCAGCACTAAACATCCTACCACCACCCTCTCTCTCTCTCTCTCACACACACACACACACACACACACACATCTTCTCTTAAGTTGTGGATCTCTGACCACTTGCTTTCTTGTGTCTCATCTTTTGTCAGTGGTCCGTCCATATCACACTCCCTAGTTTCTCTTCATCTCCCCTCTGTCTTTTCATCCTCCCATCCCTGAGCATGCTGTTTTATCTACAGGGGTGACAGCATGGGCCCGGTCCCCTCATAGTGCATCACAAACACTCAAGATTAAAAATGAACATATAAATAGACTAAGAGAGGCAGAGAGAAAGACAGAGAGAGAGGGAGAGAACGAGCGACAGCGTTGCCCGACCCAACCTCTACCATAAAAGAGGAATCATACTGAGAATGAGAGAGAGGGGGAGATCATGGGAGGGAGAGGGGGTTTATGAGGGAAGGTTAGAATGAAGGAGAAAGAGAAAGAAAGAGAGAGAGTGACAGAAAGAGAGGGAGGAGGGAAGTGAGAGGGCTGTATCTCGAACACATCAAAAGAACCTGTGACCGATATGGATTTGTTTTTTTTCTTTTTTAAAGAGAGACATGACAAACTGATGACAAAAAAATTAAGAAATAAACGTGAACATCAACAGACACATTTTCATCACTGGTACCAACAGCAGAAACAACAGCAGTAGCAGCAGCAACAGCAGTTCAGCATAGATAGAGATGTTGAGGATGAGTCTGTTCCCCTGTGAGACGAGTCTTTATCAAAGCCACACAGATCAAAGAGGGAAGGCACAGAATGCCCCTCGCAGCCCATAATTATTCATTAATGAGTTTTTCACGATAGAACGCCTGTCACTTCGAATCACGGAGTTCAGGTCAGTGGTAGTAGAGGAAGCTACAATCACGGCTCTTATGCACTCATAACACTAACCTCAGGTAAAAAAAAAAAATCTGATCAGAAAATCAAGGTTACCCTGCGTGGGAGGCTATTGGTTCAAAGGCAAGTACAAGTCACAGTTTGTCAGCCATTTGAAAGCCAAGATGGTTATACTGTATGTAAATTATATTGTACTGCTCTGAAGGAAAGAGATCCTTAAAAAACGAATGCCACCAACTTCTGGAGCATGCACGCACACACACACACACACAGACACACACACAAACACACACACACACACACACACACATGCATGCACAAATAAGCCCAAACTAAAGCCAGATTGGGGGCAAATGGTGTCAGCAGTCAGTTCATATAGATGCATAAAGCACTTTCAGTTTCACTTCAAAATATTCCTCAGTGTTCGATTTTCAGAGGCATCGAAGGCTGGAAGGCGAGTCCCTGCAGACAGCATTTATCAAAGCCCCCTGTATATCAAAGGGCCCATACGCCAAAATGCTCCAACTTGCCACATGATAAATCATTAACCAGTTAAAGGGGTTTGGGTTGGGGATTGGGGGAGGTGGGGGTAAGAGATTCCTGGCCAAAACGCAATCTGCTAAGCTAGGGAGATGGTTGAGAGGAAGAGAGGAGGGTAGAAGGAGTTGGGTGTGGGTTTGATGACTTGCTGTGCTCTGTGCTCAAGATGAACTTCTCAAAGGGAGCCATTGAGGCTTCAAGAACTTTCTGCATCAAGACTCCTCACCTCAAAGTAAAAAATAATTACTGTTGGATTGGGATTAATCCGTGGTAGCAGAACAGAATGCAGCTACCACCTATCTGCATGGGAATGGAAGGATCTGTATTTGTGTGTGTGTGTGTGTGTGTGTGTGTGTGTGTGTGTGTGTGTGTGTGTGAGTGTGTGTTTGCTCAAACATGCAAGCATATGGTCCACTCTGTGTGTGAACTGTGAGTCACTGTTGAGCCTACGCCACAGCTCCCCCTGGGGGCTGGGTGGTCCCGGCACAGTGCTGGTTCATGTTTAGAGACGAAGGGCTGGCCCAGATACGTGTGGCTCGATCTGGCAGAGCCAAGAATATGAAACGTTTCCCCCCTTCTCTGCCCCACATTCGTGGATGAAAAGGGAGTGGGGGGTCCCATTCCCACTCCAAAAATGGAGGTGGGGGGGTGGTTGGGGTGAAGAGGGGGTGGCACCAGACAGAGCAAGGCCGGGAAAGGGGAGAGGAAAGGAGAGGGGAAAGTGAAGAGGGGAACAGGAGAGGGAGAGAGGGATTGGAAACAATCATAGCCTGAGCAATTTCACACCAACTTACACAATCCTCCATCCCTCACAGACAGACACAGTGGCTCCAAAATGAAAATGGTGACCAGAAACTAGATGCGTGCATGTGTCTGTGTGTGTCTCCATATGCTAACTGTGTGAGTGTATGTTCAAGGGTGTGTGTGTGTGTGTGTGTGAGTGAGTGAGCATGTACAAACACAGGAGTGTGTATGGGCATCCTCCTGAGTGTTAGTGATATAAATATAGACACTTGCCATCAAAAGGCACAGACAATAACAAGCAACACTACACTGAAACAATGCAGAAACTGAGAGAAAAACAGGCAGGAGAATAAAGTTGCCTCGCCTGGCAGCGTTTTTGTCGCTGGATCAGGTGACCCAGGTTTGATTCCCGTGTTGCTTTGAACAAAAGTGTCTGCTAAATACCAGTCAACTTTACTTAACTTTACGAGCCAACTGTAAAGTGCTGTGTGTGCATTGATTGAGCACTATATCAGGGCAAGCTGCTGTTGAAAAGAATTGTTGTTACAGCGCTTCAGTATGGTTACAGTTGAAAGTGAAGCTTAAGTGCACCTACCAATATCCTGTCTTCTGATTTGCCGTTTTTTGTTTCAAGTTTGATGCCACGAATGAACTTGATAGAGGACTTATCAATGAGCTTCCTGATGCTTTCTACAAGCAAAAAAAAACACAGAAAAAAATTTAACCAAAACAATGCATATCCAACATGTCTCTACTCATGAGTTTTTTCCAGTTCCAAAATACAAACATTAACTTGATAATGAAATCCATCATCATTACAAACATTACCTTCACATGAATGGATTGGGACAATTGTAGTGTTAAACATTCACTCAAGAACTGTCATCGGCAGACTGTCATTTCTAAGACTGGTACAATGACATTTACACGTGGCATGCAGACATGCATGCTCGCACAAACACACATGGATATTCATTAGGCTATATAAACACAATTGCACCCCCCCCACACACACACACACACACAAACACACACATCATCATATTCAGTTCTATGTCAATTGATTTTAGCAAAGTCATCCAAATCTCAAACTACTCTAACACCTAGACAAATGCTGATCTTTGAAATGTGAGCACCTGACACCTATACCATAAACAGGCAGCAAAAGTCAGAGAAAGAGAAGCCGAAACTGAAAATGGTATGAAAGTGTTGTGACTGAATAGATGAGTAGGCTGCAAACGGAGTGTGCTGTCAGCACACTGCAAGTAGACGTGTACCTGCACTTGCTGCTTGTAAAAAAAGGCACTCTTAAATGTAATAACATGAACAACCATGCATTATTTAACCACTATGAGAACTGGCAGCAAACTGCAGCCCAGAAGAGGTAGGTCTACGAGGGGTGGCATATGTGCTTTTTGTAGAGCAGGATGGGGTTGACAGGTTCGTGAAATGAAAATCTGGGATTCCCTCCCTCCTCTAATTACGGTATAGTGGCTAATAGATCTATCAGGGGTAATTAAGAGTCTCGGTCTTAGTGTGTGTGTGTGTGTGTGTGTGTGTGTGTGTGTGTGTGTGTGTCTGTGTGTTAAGACTCACGATCTTCGGGAGTGTGTGAGTTTTAACGCGTAGTGATCTAATGTGTTCCCCGCGGCTGCCTCAGCGTGGCATGGCCCGTCTGCCCAAAGAGTGGGGCGGGTGAGTGAAGGGGGCTGGGACCCCGCGCAAGCATTTAACAAAACCAGCAGGCAACGAGTATTTCTGACACCAAAATTCTGGCATATTGAGTAGTACTTACATATACACACATGCACGATGCAATGACTGCTCAAAACGCCAGTGTAGTCTGCGTAGCACTATATGCATGCATATTTCTACGAAGACAAATGAGACTTGAGGGGTATGTGATTATTATTATTACCATAACGAAATGAATATGGCCTTAGGCTGGGGCTTAATGTGAGCCAACCCGCGGGGCAAAATCGTCCTGAGAACAGTAGCTTTGCTCGTTTTCACATGCAGTTCCCTAAGCATAAAAGCCTAAACCGTGAGGAATTAATAATTTACCATGAATCTAAGGCTGCAGCATAACCATGCTGGATAACATTAAAAACGTGTGTTGCGTCAGGTAGGTCGCAGCTAGACACAAACCGCATCGTTAGCTAAAGCCCGTCGGTCCGTGGTTGTGGACAACGATGTTCAAACGGGGAGATGGAGTGAGTGCGAGAGCCGTGGTAGCTGGTGTCCCCGTCTCTTACCTGTGAGGTCCCTGGAAACGCTGACAAAACAAGAGGTTGTGGTCTCTTTAGAAGCCATGTCTCTTCCTATCTCTTTGCCACCACCCCTGTCTCCCTCTCTCAGTGATGAACGGCACGGATTTCTCTTCTCCCATGCATTCCACCAGTAGCCTACGTCTGACTGCACTCCCAGGGAGAGAGTAGAGGAGGAGGTGGTGGTGGTGTAAGGGTGGAGGGGTTTGGGTCGAAGGGGGTGGGACGAGAGATGGAGATAATCCTATGAAAACGATAAAAGGAAAAACGATGTATTTGTGACACGAAGTTTAAAAATAGGCAGTCGTGCGTTTAATCCAATCTAGGGTGTCCACACGTACACAGAGGACCGCATTACTAGGCTTTAGTACCAAAAACTCCAACCAACCCCCAAGACACACATAAAACCCTATGAGATTTTTAACTAAATCATATAGCCAAATTAAAATAACACACTCTGATGCAAAATATTCGAGTTATGATCAGCCATGATGAGAGAGCAGTTCAGTGAAAGAAGACACAGACACTGCAGCAATTACCCTTGATGGTTTTAGGAGTAAAGGTCATGCTGCCTCATTTGGTAAAAGTCAATGTCATTCAGGACATCCAGGTAGAGGAGGACATGGCGTTTCCTGTCCCAAGATGAGACATGATTGATGATGAGTCTCCACACCTGACTTCACCATCATAATTAAAAGTGCCATGTACTGTGTAAACCCATGCATTCATTTTCACAACAGGCAAATCAAATGAAATTATTATTTTTCACATTAAAACACTAGACGTTTATTGATGAATGTTGTCCGTCTTCTGCAGTTTGCTTCAATCATAGAGTAAAGAAATTGTCTGAAAGTTCTTTTGAATATCCATTGTGGGGTACATAGAATATTGTCTTCTGTAGGCAAGCCATATCGCACGTATTAAGTCTATCATGAACATGAAATATTTGACACACAGTCCTCCAAAATGAGCAATCTTGTGAAGTGATCAGTGTAATTTCACTCACTAACCACATGAGAGCAGTAGAAATATTCACATCTAAAGGCTCAATGGGATTCTAATTTGTCTGTAGGACAGCGTTTTTAGTTAAGTGCTCTGTGTCCCCTGACAGATTCCAAAGATATGAAATGTCTTTTTAATTAGGAGGAGCTGAGATTTTAAAAAATTCAAACTGAGTCGAAAAACTCTCAAATCTGACCTTTGAGGCTTTTGCATTATCCCCAAATCCCTTTTCAGGTTTTCAAGTCTCATGATGGCCTGCTCAACCATTTCCGTAGACATGCATTGATTAAAACATTTGATTGAGACACTTTTTTTCATATACTTTTAATGGCTCATCTGTCTTGGCTGGTTGAAGTCTGCTATGCAGACTACAAAATTATACTGAATGGAAGTATTATTGCTACAGGGAGCCACAGGGTCATTTCCTCCTTTCTTATGTTTCTTTGCTGTTGTGATTCATAGGCTAAGGGTTAGATTACCAGTTCTTCCTTTGTCTCACAGATTTGTATCTTGCAAAGATGGTTTTGTAGCACATGGTGTGCACTTCCCCTACAAATTAGTTGCAATGGGCCTATTTCACAGCAGCCAATTTTCCAAGAAGTCTCAGGGTAAACACGGGTGTTATAAATGATATCCAATAAGGATATGATTCTGTTACACTGAAGCAAAATCTTATTGATTGTCATAACACCTGCACTGCTGGAAAAATGGTTGCCGTGAAATGGGCCCATCATAGTAAATGGTTAGTGTTTCATTCCAGTAGAAATCTTCCATGTAGTGATGATCAATATCTCCACACACACCCATGAACACCTGCAGGCCACAGGGAGCTGATTATCCAACAACTGTTTGATTAACTGATTATTTATAGCTAATTAAAAAGCAAGGGCTTTGTTTTCTCATTTTAATTGTGTTCTCTTTATCAACCTCTGGAATTAACAGGGGAAGTGTTGCAATCTCCAGAGACATGCTTAACTCCATGTCCCAAAACAAATACTGTTTAATAAACAATGTTGGCCTACCTCAGGGCTTCAGCCCTAATACTAAACCTCTTCCTCTGAGTGTGCACTACCACATGGCAATGTTTTGTCAGGGTGTTGTGATTCACGTAATTTCAGATTCACTAAGATCTGAGGGGGTGAATCTAATAATATATCGCATCACTGCTGACTAAGTTCAGACATAGGTTGAAAAGCCATTTTTAACGGGCACAGTGCATCACAGATTCACATCCATTGAGAAACCATGCCCACAGGTTTTCTTGATGGACCAAAGCAAACGTGATTCAGATTAAAATATAATAAATTGAAAAAAATTAACCTGCTGCACAAATCATTGAGCTGTTTCCAGGGGTGCACTGGGAATTGGATGCAACAGCAGAACAGATCATTTATTTAGGCCATTTTTCATTTTTTAAATAGCCATTCATTCATTAAATTAAATTGCATACCTCCACCGAAAAAAAAACAACTTCCCCACTACACCTTTGGCTGTTTCCAAGCCCGCCAGTTTAGAGCTGCCACAATTGAAACGAAGACCCTGACATATATTTTCCTTTCTTCCATCACCTTCATCTTCAAGGAACTTTCAGCACTCATTTAGTCAAGCAGTTTCTATACAATTCTTATAACTTAGGTAAATGCTAGATGGATAAGGAACCTTGCTTAAGTTTAAACAGTAAGAATAAGCCAGCCTCTATGTGAAATCTTGGAAAGCAGTGATACAAGGTCCTTTGACGCAAGTCATTCTCTTCATTTTGGTTAAGATCCATTACCAATGCGGCAGTTTCATAAAGGCACATACAACTTTGATGAGTCAGCCTTATTGAATAAAATAAGGCCAGCTTGGGCTGTGAACCGAACTGGAGATAAGTCCTCTCACTCTCTACCGGAGATGAGCAAGGATCCTGTCTCAATCCAGGTGTAAAATCTCTTGGGCTTTGATCAAACTCACTTCTTTCATCTTCCCATACCTTCTATGAATGAGGGAGATCAACTTGGTAAAAAAAATTCTTGCAGTTCCTATCTGTGTTGGGTGTGTGGCTGTCTCTATGAGACAGTAAAAGAGCTACATGCAAGGCATCCTGCCCTAGTCTTTGATCAGCCAGAGAGAGATCACTGAATGCAGTTGCAAATGGGGTTGTCTTACCTCTGCCTTCCTGTTTAAACAGTGAAAACTGGCATGAGGTACACAGACAATAAATCAACCTTTACTTGGCTGAACTCTACTCGATTCTCAAAGTAACCAAAGTAAAGTATCCATTGTAGAACGAGTAAGCATTAAAAACTACATGACTGCAAACATCACATATCTTGTACCAACTTCAGAACACATACAGCGCATAATACTAGTTGGTATTATGCAATCATAAGCCATGGCCCTTCATGACAAACTGAGGACCAACAGATGATATATTCTTAGTGTTTTATTCACAGGAACAGCTTAAGTCGTCTCCATTAGGAAGAATTAGCAATGATCATGGTAAGTATGGACAATGGGGACTGGAATGGCAATAGAAACAACAAACAAACAAACAAACAAACAAACAAAAACAATTCCTAAACCAACAACTCAGAATCTTTAAAGGCTGCAGGCCTGGAGCTTCTTGTCTGCCTGCTTCAGGGAGACCCAAGTGTTAAGCATAGAGGCACGGAGCTTGCACCACACTATGTGGTTGGTCAGGCCGAAGATCTGAGCAGCGAACTGCGCTGCAGCGTCTGGGGAGAGGATGGTGGAGCAGCCCAGTCCTGCAGAAACAACAGGCAGAGTAGTAAATATGGAGAGAAATAAAGTCATATGAAATCATGAAAACGAACACACACAGTAAATTCTAGATTTGTTGCCATTTCTGCTGATGAAATGACACAAATCTCTGTTAAATCTCTATGAGACAATTTGTCTCATCTTAAACACACAGAGCAAAAAAATTTATTCCTTGGTATGCGGAAAGATGACCACGCCAAAACCACCGTACTTCATCCAATCAGTTGCAGCCTTTCTCCCTAAACCAAACAAATGTCAGATTCACACATCTATCTTGGTTCCTCCCCCTAACAATCTGGTGTTGGCTTACTTACCACTTGGCATGCGGAGGGATGACCACACGTCCTGGGACCCCCAGTCTGGAGTGATGGGTGGGCAGTTGATGACAGGGTAGGCGGTGTTGCCCGACATCACGGGGCCGAGGCCGTTGCTTCTGCCCGCTACCGCCACAAACACAGTTGGCACGCCGTCCCCTGGGACAGGGAGAATCACTTATCAGATGCTTTTGTCTCTTGGGCAGTTTCCCAGACAAGGATTACCATGGGGGCTTGGTTCCCCCGTGTTTCGAGAAACACTGTTCAGTGCTAGATTTAATCCACGTCTGAGAAATATCCATGGCATTTATATGACTGATAATGCCTTACGGTGGCCCAAACTAATGGTCCGTCCCTGTAAAGCGGATGCTCTACCAAACCACAGAAGATTTTAAAAAACAGGTGCAGAATGCCAAGCAGAAGGAAAAAGCCAAAAGCAATTTTCAAACCCCATATGATTTCTATCACAAATGAATTTGAATATTCTGCTTTGTCTACAGCCACTGGGATCCTGAGAGGTATTTGTACATTCAATATCTCTGGAGATAGGAGGACGTGGCATTTTTTGAGAGAACAGATGCAACCTTGAAATACATCAAAGTCATCTTAAGTAGGTCAGCACACTCAAACAATGAAGTCTGCTGAAGACAGTTTGCAACAAAATACCAAAACCGGTAATAGCAACATGCATGGACATCACATCTATCCATTTAGTGAAATTCCCATTTTGAGGCCAGACTCCATAATTTGTACTACAAATTAGAAAGCATTGTAGTTTCCCAGGCTGATAAACTCTAGGGAAAGGTGGACAGAACCCCCCCCCCCCTCCAAAAAAAAGTTAACTTTCAAAAGCACCCAAATTTCAAGCATGACCTACAGTCCAAAGCACCTTTCTTGAGGCATCTGCCTTCTGACATTATAAACAGGTTAACGGCCCAATGAGCTCAAAACGAATCAGTATGATGCATGAATGCATTTGTGCTGTCAGGCCGGAGGTATTGTACCTTCATACTCAGCCTTGATACGGAGAGTCTCATCTGGGCCCTTGTGTGCCGACGTGACCCGGAGGACGCAGGGGATTCCATAGGAGACACAGGCCTTGCGGATCTTCTCACAGTGGGCCATGTCTGAGGTCGAGCCCATCAACACCACCACCCGGCCAGAAGCCTGGGGCTCCAGAAGAAGCTACACACACACACACTTATTTGACCTCTCATTTGCACATCTTTATATTTGAACATTAATTACATTTAGATAGCGGTAATAACAATGCCCAAAGCAAACACCTTAACTAAGCAATAGAGATGAAAAGAGTAGCCCTAGAATAAGTTCTCAGACTAAATACACAATGTGTTAAAGGCAGGCGTTATAAGCAGTTAAAGTTAAAACAGAATCATCAATTCAAACACACCACAGAACACCAAACCCAAACTCTAAAAGCCATACCAGCCCATCATACTGCATACAAACCCTATACATTGCACCACTCAAAAACACACTTGTGCAAATAGACATGGTGCAATCATAGGTTGTGGAGTTTACCAATGGCATTTATTGATCTCTCATTTCAAAAGGTTGTTTTGTGTTTTACAGCTGGCCGTATGGGGTCACTGATATGAAAAAGGTGAGTTCAGGGATATCTCGGGTGAGTCGATGAAAACCTGGGGCAGGGTCAGTTTGCAGAAGATAACCTTTGTCAGACATGCCCTTGTAAGTATATATACACTGATCACTGATCAGAGCCTAATCCTCACACAGATAACATGGCCACGAGTTCAGTGCCTACCTGCACTCGCTCAGCGACCCACTCAAAGTTCCTCTTCACCATCTGCATGGCCTCAGGCGTCACCTCCTTCAGGTCACGGTAAACCTGGCAGCAGACACACAGCTCACATTAAGCTTCCAGACCAGTGAGCTAGAGCAGAAGTCATGAACGCCACAGGACAAACAAGAATCTATGGCAATTTTACTGTGCTGAGTTTAGACCCAGCAACAATAAAGTGTTGATATTAAGTTTTTGTATTATACCAATATGCAAGTCTGATAACTCCTACATTCTTTCCAAAAAGAAATCCATATTGATTGATTACTACAGAACAATCCCTTTTAATCCTAAATGTGTGAGAAAACAGGGAAGAAATCATTTTGCCATCACATGGCTATTGCATTATAGGTCACCACACACACCTGTTTGTCCTTCTGCTGGCTTCTGTCCCCAGCTGGCCACAGTCTCCAGGAGTCGTTGTCGATCACATCAGCCAGCACAACCTCCTTGGTGGTCACATTCACGCCAAACTCAATCTCCAAGTAAGCAGAGAGTAGGGTTCAAAACTGATCAGTATCATTGCCTTCAGTAATATGAGACCAGAGGGTTTAGAGCAAGAGCAGGCATCTGCATGGATTTGAATATAAAAATGATACAGTGATCATCCATGCTCATCAACACAAAAACCCACAATTCTGAAATACCCTGAGGCCCATTTAACAAATAAAAAAAGAAAAATATTAAATGATCAAAGAGGGTAGGGAAAGAAACTTCTCATAAATACTGAGCAAAAAACTAGTCAGTCAAGTCACCACAATTTGGATGGTTCCAGCAGTCGCTTCAGACCTCTTCAGTGCAATTTACCTTCATGTCCACCAGGGTGCAGTTCTGAGTGGCCCAGGCCTTCTCCAATATCTCAAAGATGGCCACAGTGCTCCGGTTCATGATGTCCACCTCACAGCGGCCGATGACAAGACCGGCCAGATTAAAGTCGGCGGCCAACACCTGCTCCTCTGACCACTGTGGGTCATTATTGGCATCATCCTGAGGTACAGAAATACAGCTGGGTTGGAGTATGACTGTTGGAGTGTTTTAAGGAGCTAGTGGAATGGTTTGGCGTATTTCTGGGCTACAAAAGTAAAACTCCCCAGGATAGCATAAAGAAACAGCAGGGTCAGATGATGGCTGCTGTGTATGGACTAGATGAATACTAGACGGAGGTTTCTAAACTAGAATATTCTAAAATGACCTCTATAGCTACCATATCAATTTTATTGACACCTTTTACTAACTACCACCTGTTTTGAGCATCTCTTTCCTAAATCAAAGGGAACATATTTAAAACCTGTCAGTATCAATGATATGAGTACTGCAATGCATATTGTTGTTGTTTTTACATACTGAAATGGTCCAATTCATAACCTCAAACATTATCAGACCTAAAATGAGCCAAACAGCTTAAAAGGTAGATGAATAATTATATCAATAACCTATACCACTTACTTCAAAACATCAAACCATGCCCTTCCTAGTGGGACTTTGATCATGACACCCACACACCTTAAAGAACATCTCCATCTTGAGAGGAGAGAACCGATAGCCCTCCTTCACTCCAGGGTTCCTCTTGAGGAAAGAACCAGTAGCAACCCTCCGGCATACCCACTCGATGGGGATCATTTCGCAGTGGGTAGCCACAAATGCAGTCTCGGAGTGCCGCCGCACAAAAGCCGTCTTGATGCCTGTGGGCATTTGAAGGTCAACCACAAAGACAAGGTTGATTAAAAATGCCAAATTAAACGTGCAATATTCAACTTGATTATCTTCCAACTTGTTGTGCATGAAGATCTGACATCTGTGGATATGAATGGGTCATTTGTGAAGAGAGGTTGGACTGGCAATTTGTGACAGCTGTGTACATGTGCATCCTCTATGACATGAAAATATCAGCAATGATGGAAAAAGTGGAAGATATTTCGTGAGTTTTATGTTATAAGGCTGTATTTTTTATAATGCATGTATGCCATGTCAATGGCATGTTGTGGAAGCTTAAGAATACCAGAATATCCTACAGGATAATATAAGTATCTATCTATTTATTGATCCATCACCACAAAATGCAAGTAATCACTATTGAGAACAAATATAACCAAGAAGGCTGAGTCGACACAGTTATGGTTTTGTATATGTGCGAGGGTGAGAGAGAATTCAGGGTCAGTTTGATTAAAAGGAGTATGTCTGTCACATGGCAGTCATTTCCCGAATCCGGCGTCATGAGACGCACATGGACCACAGTTACATCAATTCGCAACAAAACTGCTGAGGCAAGTGGGAGCAATCTTCAAATTAGTAGGGCTTGCAAATCAACCGAGTCAAACAATACTGCTATGTTTCAGACAGAGCTCACGACGGAATCACTGCTTACTTGTCTGATCAACGCAGTGTGTGTGTGTGTCTAGAACTTTTTGTTTCGTCTTCCTAACTCAGTAATCACCACCATCTCACCTGCCTCCTGCAACAGCTTGAAGACGCAGCTTGTCGTCTTGTTGGCTATTGCAGCCTTGCCTTCCATCTGATCCTTTCGGACCGCGTTTCCCGCCGTGATCTGGTCCTTCGACTGCACCAACACATAGCCAGGCTCATCCGGGAGCTCGAAAATCTGCTTGGTTTTTCCCTCGTTCAGTTTCTGACCCAGTTTCAACTCTATTTTAACAGGTTAAATAAAGATTGAGATTGCACAACACGCTTCGCTTCAAACAACCAACGTCAAACTCGGAGCGGTAGGCAAAATAGTGCAGAAAGGACAGTTTCGGAACCTGCATCTAATGTAATGTTAGCAAAACCCATATTTGAAAGCAATATACTATATATAAACTAAGAAGAATAATGTTACGCAAGTAGTCATGGCTGCCCAAAACTTAGCAAAAGTTTGTTAACAAAAACTTGGGCGGGCAGTTTGCCACTGGAAAAACAAATCGGCTCCTACCTGAGGTGGAAGACGCCATATCTGTTGTGTATCGCTGTTCCTGCAAAATAATAAAATGCTTTTTTAAATTAGCGAAAAAACGCACTGATTGCTATTCTCTACGCATCATCTTCAGCGATTGTACAGCTCTGTTGACCAGCTTACCTGCGGACTTAAAGGGAAACGCGAGCAACCAAAGACAAGCTATCAGAGTTGAAAGCGATATTCATATATCTTCTGTCGTTAATTACGACACACTGTAGACAGATTCATTCAAAACCAATGGGAACCATGCTGCCTCAACCACGTGGATAGTCCTGCCTTTTGGTGGAAAAAATGAGACTGTTCTATCAGCATCGGAACAAGTTTCGCGTATGTTCACTGTAAAACTGTAAGCTTACATTCTTGTTACCCAGTTCACCTGTGGCAGATTTTTTTTCTGCCAAAGAAGGTAGCATTTTACAAGTAAGTCTGAGTACTCTCGCATCGCTAATCGATAACTCGACTTTCTTTAACTTTACATCCACATGCTAGCAGCAAGGCGAGTGTCACAAAAACAGCATTTTGCGGCATGTCTGTGTAGCCTGGTTATATTAGTGCATTATTTGCCGGTAACGTGAAAAGTTAACATTTTCTTTTTATATTTCAGGTGGCAGCACGTGCTGAAAGAGCCACAACTCTGGGCGTGGAGTAACCACGCAGTTACCTTAGAAAAGAAACGGCAGAAACGGCATGGAATTTGAGGAGTCTGGCATCGGAGAAGAATGTGGGGTGTTCGGATGTGTTGCAGCCGGAGAGTGGCCCACACAGTTGGATGTTGCCCAGGTTTTAACACTAGGACTTGTTGCATTACAACACAGGTGCGAACAAGAATTTGAACTTTTTTCTCATCTTCGTTAAACTTTCTGAAAATAGACACTAGACATTACTTGGTTAACTTATTGATCAGTTGCCGAAATCAGTTGATAAGATTTCACAGATATGCACTGCCATAGCCTATAATCAGCATGTTAAGATTGGCTACATTTTCCCAATAGGTTAATTTACATTGGGAAAACTTTAAAGGTTGGAATTATCTTGTAGGACGTTGTTTCAGTCCTAAGAGTGAATGCAAGTCCTATCTGTTGCAGAAGTGCTGATTCGTTCCATTGCATCACAACATTGTATCTTTGTGGATGGGATTTATTGTATCATTGCAACTCATTTCTTTGTTTAACCAACTGTCAGCTTTGCTCATTTTTTTGTAATCGTATTATTCTTTCTTCTTCAAGTGAAGTCTATTGAAGCGTATGGAGGAACGTTATGAATATTTGCACACAGATTCGGGACGGCCACCGGAGTTTCATGTATTCAAGTGAAGCGCTCTAGCGCCACCAATGGATCAAAATTGGAATTGCATCCATGAGCGTAACTTTTACAACGGTACACCTAGCCTGCTATAAAAACAGACCCTCGTTCCACACTTTTGTTTCGTACAGAGGGTCTGGACATTAGGTAGAGAGATTCGATTGTTTGCTTTAGGTGTTCTTGTTAACAAAGATTCAATCAGTCCCTGACTGATCGCTTGTCTGCGTTGATAGCATTTTAGCTCTGCATTTACAACGCCTCCCTCTGTTTGCTAATTGGACAGGTTAAAATGCCTCCTGAGACAGCGAGCTCAGTGGGATCAAATCTAGACTAGGATTGTAGGGAGATGATGATCAAGCGGAAGTGCTGTAGTTGTAAAAAATGGTTTATAGCTCAGTAATGCTTACACTTTGATACACAATTTGATACATGGACTCACTTCCCTAGCCTGAGGATGGAACAATTCGACATTACCTTTTTATTAAGCCGGTTGCAGCCGGCAATGCATTTTGGTTTGAAAGCGGCAAAAATAACCAATGGATGAGAATACTAAAATGCTTCCAACCCAAAATGCATTGCTGGCTTTAGGGGGTGCTGTTCCGTCATATCATCTCATGTGGAAAGTTTTCACTGGTTACAAATTCTGCCCAATGTTAATGAAACTTGGCACAGATGGTCTTCAGGCCAATCCCAACAATCTCTACTTGTAGCTGTTTTGACATTCCAAAACATTCATCTCTCATAGTGAATCAAAATTGGCAGCAAAGTTGCCAATCAGGAAGTTAATCATATCTCAGGAACGTTTTGACATATCAGCTTCAGACTTGTTACTTGTACTTCCAGTGGGGCTCAATAAATATGGTGACGTTTGACCTCTGGGGTCACTGTATGGTTTATATCTCAACAAAGGTTGTATGTTTTTAAACCAAATTTGGTACATGGACTCATGACCCAATTTTGAGGACATATACAAATCTGGGGACCATTGGGGACACTACCATTGCTGCTAGACCCCCACATTGCTGCTTGCAGCTATATTTTTTTTGTTGTATTTTTTATGCAAGCAGCATTTCACGTTGCTAGTGTTATCTGTGGTGCTGCATGTAAGTTAAGCCTAGGGTCTTCCCTCTGAGAAAATACCTCGACTCACCTGAGCCGGGGATGGTGTGGCCATAGAACAAACAGAGCTGATTTCAATGATTGGAATATATTGATCCTGTTCCTCCTTGCATTGAAAGTCTGCATTTCCTGACCCAGACCAGTTGGTGCTGTCATTCTCGTCATCCAAGTCTTGGTGGAGACGTTTTAGTGGTACAATTTCTAAGAAGTAAAATAAAAATGATCAAAAATACATTAAGTCTTGCATATGACTTAAAACGAGACTATAGCCAAAAATAATCCAATGTGATGTGACCCGCTGGTTGTACCACATCCTGAAAGTTTGGGCCTACTTACGAATTAATCATTTTGTGAGGAGCTCAAATTAGATGTTACGGAGCTCACGAGACATTTATTTTTGTCCCAACTTTGAACTTGTAATTCTAATTCTGTTATGTAATTTGCTACGAAAGTTTGCACATGCAAGTTATTGTGCTTTAAATAAGAGACATTCATCTACTGTATGTCGTGTAACAGGTGAAAATCTGTTTAAGGTTAAATCTTTGTCCTCTGACCTGCCTTGACCTCTGTCTCTGTAGGACCTGAACCCCCCCCCCCCCCCAGCCCCCCCCCAAAAAATCATTCTTTTCTCATCAGTAGACTAGATTGGATTAGATTTTTTTTTTTACTCCCAGGTCATGAGACTCAATCACACCATGGGTAGTCAGCCATTCGTGACTTAAATGAGGGACACCATCCCTCAAGTCATAATGACCAACCTTCATCAGTAGCCTTCCTTTTCCTTGTCCGGCTTGGCACTGTGTGGTCTGTCTGTGACAACGTGAACTCGGTGATCTCTGCAGACAAGCATACAAAAGGCAATTTTATGGCCATTCGTTACAGGCAAACATGATATTTGTAAGACATTCACTGGATCATAGTCAACACAGCAAGCCACGCTGCTGTCTGCTCTGCGCGTTTGACTTTAAACTTCTGGTGACAAAGATTGATTGTTGATCTGTGAAAAAACTTTGATCTGACCTGATTGCTTCACTTTCATATGGTTAGGCATACTCGAGGTAGATGATTTTTATGCTAGATTTGGTTTGCACTGAACCTCATTTTTGTGTGTGTTTTGTTTTGGGATGGGTGGATGCAAACTGAACTTTACATCCATAATTTGTTGCTTTGCACATTTTTCTGGGGTGTGTGTGTTAGAACTTTTCCTCTGACAGTGCTTGCTTATCTGCTCTAAATGCATCTGCTCCCTTGTTTCACGGTGGCTGCAGACAACTCAAATACATTACTGCCATCTTCTGGTGATGGCAACACATTACTTTAAACACAAATTCTTTAGTCCATTGAAATGTAATCCTAAAGTATCACAAGTAGACTGGGTACCCCTTGTCAATCTCTTAGTCAAGATTTAATTTAACTCTTAATTAAAATGTTAAAATATTGATACCCATCTCCGGGCCCCTTATTATAACTTCTTTGAGGGGTTCCTGGCCCTTTAAGAATAACAGACCTACAGCCACAGCACAGTGACAAAATCATCCTCAAGTCCTTTAGCTGGCCTAGTAAAAGACAAAATGTATAAGAAAAAATCCAAGGCCATGGATTTGATTTCCAGGGGAAAGGCTACACTGATTCAGTGTCTCCCTGTGTTGTGAGTGGCTTTGGGATCATCAGGCCATGCACCATAAATGCTTGTACAATGTGAATTAAACAACCTATAAATAAATGAACCTAACTTGTATTTTTAATAGTAACCCTTTTAACAAAAACAGCAGGTTTTTAGGGAAAAAAAACTAAGCAAAAAATGCTCTTGCTTGTTTATGCAGATCCATGGAATTCTGAAAAATCTTCAATTTGGAGGGGATTTAAAAAAATCAAGTCAGATATAGGGGGCTAAAATGTAGACATAATGCCCAAATGCATAAAAAATACTTTTGATGTTTATCTGTTTATATCCACGATTGTGCCACCTACAATGATATTTTTTATGTGTCAATGCCACAAGTAAGCCAGTATGTCATGTAATATTCTGATGCATGTGTGAATATACCTCGTCTCTAACCATTAGATAATAAGTCATATGGCCTGGGGTTTTCTCTGTATCCATTTCCCCCTCATCTTCTTAAAGAAGAAATCCAGTGTTAATCAATCCATAGCCCTGTTATCAGAGATCACCAACTGCTGTCAGTAGAAAAAAGAACGGGAAAATTGTATACAACAAAGACCAAATGGTGAACTGGCAACTAACACTAAGAGCATTGGGCACAGCAACTTACTTTCAGTTTAATTTCACTACGCCTCATTCAGTTAACATTGGTTTGTTATTCGGTCTATGTTGCATCAAATTTTCTGGTTCTTTTTCCTACAGACAGCATTCAGTGAGCTTGAACAACAGGGCTATTGACTGATTTACACCGGATTTCTCTCGGAGTATAATTCTGCGCTTAGTTATTGATGCTATATATGCTATATTTCCAAAAGTATTTGTATATCTGCCATTACAACCTTATAAACATGAACCTGAAAAACAACCATTATGCCATACCCTGCCACGAGCATTACCACACAGTTCACAAAACATGGGCCATAAAGATGAACAGAAGAACATGTTTAAGGGATTTAGGTGTGGAAGAACTTTGAGGATGTAGAGATCTCTGTTCTCTGCCAACCAGTACACTCCTTTGACATAAACTGGAATGGGCATTGCAAGCAGGCCCTCTTGTCCTACATCAATTCCTCAAAATACTAATTTGAATGAACAGGCAAAACGTTCTACAGACATTCTAAAATCTTGGAATTCCATCCCAAATGAGTAGAAGCTGTTACAGCTGCCATGGGTGGACCAACTCCATAAAATACGATTTAAATCAGGATGTAATTGAAGTTCTGTATAATGGCAGGTCTCCCAATACTTAGATAGATAGATAGATAGATAGATAGATATAGAGATTCCAACTGAACTGAATACTTTTTATATAGATAAATTATTGAGAAGCCCATTACCTTTCATTGCCTTGCAGTTCAGGCCTTGGTTATGTAGGATGGCGCTTTCTTCAATGAGGGGAGTGTCCATGTAAGCTTTTGAAAGCATTTCATCTGACATCCTGGAGATGGCTTCTATTTCTTCCTGATCCTTAAGTCCCACTACAGTGATGCTCTTGGAGCCTCTCAGGATGTTCTCAACCATCACCCGAGGCTCATACTGAACACCAACAAAGTCCCTTGATATTTTAGGGTCTGGGCTGGCTGGGACCTGCTCCTCAAAGTTGGCTGTTGGGAAGGGCCTGGAAATCCTCACGATGGGGCTCGTTTGAGAAGGCTCAAAAGGCTCCATGTATCCCATATCCGAGCTGCTGCTAGTGGACTTGGTCAAGATGTTCTCCAATTGGTCATAGTACTTCATGATTCTGCGCGGGTCGCCTATGTCTGCCTTGCCCCTTTGCAGGGAGCGGTAAAGGTACTTAAGGTTCTTGTACTTGGTGCGGCACTGCTTCCAGTCGCGCTCTACGCCCTGTTGCAGGAGGCGCCGCGAGATCTGCACGAAGATGTTCTTGTTGCGCGTGGAGTTCTCCAACTGCCGTCGAATGCCTTCCTCTGACCAGATGCTGATTAGCTTGTCTACTTCCTCCTCGCTCCAGTTGCGGCCTGAATCATGGACCGTGATTACGTTGAACTTGTCAGTGGTAGCCATGTTTATAGTCCCTGAAGAAGAGGGCATGTGTGTGAATGGTGAGACCATCTGAATGAACTCTTACTTCTCGCCTCCACATCCTAACTTCCCCAAGTTGGCACAAATAAAGTATCTATTTTTCCATTGACCTATTGACATCTTGCCTTTAAACATGGATACAAATATCATCATGGAGTTGCATTTATGCTACATCTGTATTTTAACAGTCTGACATTGATCAAATAGAAGATTTATAAAATAGTAGAACATGCATTTTTTTTATTATAGCAGTGTACAGGGCAACAATACAATACAATTTCAAATTGCACGCCCTTAGATGTTAAGAATAAATATACAGATGGAAGTACATTCAGGTATCATGTAAACTAACCAGATAGTTTTGAAGGTGTTGAAGGGCTAGAGTTCACTGAAACGTGCCCCATCCCATCAGTAGTTTCATCTATTAAATAAATAAATAAACAAATAAATAAATATCGCACCACATCTTTTACCTCTAACCGAACCCAACAGATATTTATCTTACCGTCATCAATCTTAATGACATGATCTCCATCAGGGACTCTTGTTTGGATGCTCTGGTTCATGTTCCTTACACTCGTGGTTCTATCCTCTTCATCCTCTTCTTCGTCACGGTCATCCTCCTCCCCTGTGTCCAGCTCCTTGCCCCTCAGTATGGCCTCTACCTCATTGAAAAACTTCATGGCCCTGACCTGGCTGCTGGTAGATGCAGGCATCCCGGTGGCCTGAGTGGTCTTTGCAATCTTGTACTCGTACTTGAGGTTCTTGTACTTGGTCCGGCACTGTTTCCAGTCACGGACAACTCCGTACTGCTGCTGCAGACGGTGCGCCATCTCCTGGAAGATGGATTTATTGCGCAGTGTACGCTGGAGCTGCTGCTGCACATGCTTGTCAGCCCAGACGCAGAGCAGCGCCCGCACCTCATCGTCTGACCAGTGGCGGCCACCCTCAGAGCCTGTGTATGCCATGTAGGGGGCGGCTAAGCTGTCTGGAAAAGACAAGAGAATACAATTTAGTTGTCGCTAGCGATTTAAGTTGTGAGCTTGATGGTTGGAAACCACAGATAGCTGAATTGTTAATTAATTGAGTTTTATAAAAAAAAAAAAAAAATCTGTGAAACTCCCCATTTTAAATTTCCTTAGTTTTAATCCAAAATATTATTATTGTAATTATTAGACCATGTTGGGTCACAGTTCAGTTTGGGGACTTTTATTGCTGCTTTTATTAGCTAGTTTATTCAATTAAACAGAATTGAATCTATGTGTATTAATTGTGATTCATATATTATTTTAAAAACTGTCATTGTAATTTCTTTATCTTAAAATTTGTTTCTTTTATCATTTCCTTTCATGGACTAAAACATTATTGCTCTAAACCAGAATCACGTGCCACTGTGTAATTAGGCCCTGTTGCACAGTGATATTCCTGATTTTGGCCTCCATTCCTTTGTTACCTTCCTGTAGAGTGACCACAGTGGAAGGACCTCTCTGATTCGCCAAGTTGCTTTCCTCTGCCATGTTGTATTGGCTTCTGCCCAGTCGCACTTCTCCCACCACAGTCGCTGAGCTGAAAACAGCTGCCACTGCTGGCGCTGTCTGCTGGTTCCGGCAGGCCTGGAGCCCCAGGGCCTTACACTGCGCCTGACACTCGATCCAGCTCCGCTGTATGCCCTGCTCCCGCAGCCGGCTTGAAATCCTCTCCCAGTCGGCCCTGCTGTTGTTGCTGCTGCTGCTGCTACTACTACTACTACTGCTGCTGCTGCTGGTGGTGTGGCCTTCCCCTGCACCCCGTGCTGCTGCCCCCCTCTCAGGCCACACGGACAGCAGAGCCTTCACCTCTTCCTCTCTCCAGGCTCCTGTTCCCCCTCCTGCTCTCCTTATTTCCCTCTCCTGCTCCTCTGCTCCTGTTCTCTTTTGTTTCTCTGCTTCTGCCTCCATGTTTGTTTTTGAGCTGCCCTAGAAAGCGGCTCTCTATCTCTTTCTCGTTTTGTTTTTTTTCCTCCTCCCCTTTGCTTCTCATAGTCTCTCTCTCCCCCTCTCTCTCTATCTCTTCTCTCACTTCCACCTTCCACCCCTCCCCCGCCAGCTCGGTTCCCAAGGCAACCAGGCAGTTTAGCCAGTCAGGAAGAGCGACGTGCGTGGAGCAAGCCTGATTACTGGCTTAAGCTGAGTGGTGCGGGGGAGGTGCTGGCACTAATGTGAGAAGCAGCTTGGCCAATGAGTTGCGAGCACCGCACAGGATTTCTCCAAATAAGGAGAGCGAAAGAGGCTCAGAGGATCCAGGCTGGGAGTGGAGAGCTGACAAGCACACTCAGCTTGCTCTGCGTCTGTGTGTGTGTGTGTGTGTCTGACTGACTCCCTTTCTTTCTCCCTCTCCCCCTCTCTGTTGCTCCCTTGTTCTCTTGTTTCCCTGTACTCTCTTCTTCAGCAACTGTGCTTTCTTTCCAAACCAGTTTCATCTGCCTGAAGGCATATTTCAAACGTTTGAATCATTTGTGGTTATAGTGTGTGAGCGTCTTCACTTATTAACTGACTTCATGTGCAGACATGAATCAGATGAACTGTAAAATATGTTGAAGTGTCACCACAAGAATTGTGCGTCATTCTCAAAAGTTTTCTACTGTGACCATATTGAAGGCATGGTCACAGCAGAGTATTTGTAATCTAAAGAAACTCTGAGACTAAAAATGTGTTTTTGGTTTTCATTGTTGTTATTTTAAAGGGGACAAGAAAGTGCTGGGATTGTCACAAGCAATGGAAACTGTCCACCCATATACATATCCTTGAAGGTACTGATGTTATTAATAACATTATGTTAATGCAGAGTGAAATATTCACAGAACAGTGGATATTAAAAAATTAGCTTTCAATTGTTTATGCATGAGGCCACACACACACACCCACACACACACAAAGCCTACATGAAGCCTTACAATCTTCATATGTTTTAAAGGACAAAATAAATCTGTGAACATTTTGTTTTAAATCACAATGCTTACTGTTTAAGCATCAGTATTTAACATATCAGAGGTATTTAACATTTCTATCTCTGCTACAGTGTCCTTTGTCCCTTAAAAACACTAGGTATGGGATGTGAATTTATCAAGTAATTTGTTTGAACTAGGTTTTTGAATTCTTCCAATTCATTCTGTACAGTCATATGAAAACATGCATCATAAAAGATATCCTGTTCTACATTGCCGATGTAATGTCCAAAACACTGTTATAACCTAATAGTGGCAATTTGACTCAAGTTTTCAAGTCTTACAAGTTTGTGCATGCCTGGCCCAGTTCACCAGTTTAGACCAACACTTTTAATAGTATTGCTTAAATACTGCTTTAAGTAATGTTTAAGTAATGTTTGAATAAACATGTTTATAGATTTTTAGCTTTTCTTTTTAAGCAATTTTAAAGCAATTTTGAACTTGTATTACTACTATGTTATGAAATTTTTTTCTGTAGATATGAAATACTAAAACCAGATTTATAAATTAAATATTTTAATGTTCATAATCTATATTTCCATCCAAGAGCTTAAATGAAGAATATTTCTGTTTGTCTTGTACACTGTAAAGATACATTCAATTTCTAATGCTTCAGTGCTTTTGACTTGATTGCTTGTTGATTTCACACCTGTCTATCACAGGGCATGGGGTTAGTAAGCACTGCCTTCAAAGCTGAGGATCTCCTGAAGCACCGTCATGCCAACCTGGGCATTGGGCATACTCGTTACTCCACCACGGGCAACTCCGAGCTGCAGAACTGCCAGCCCTTTGTAGTCGACACTCTGCATGGCAAGATAGGAGTAGCACACAACGGAGAGCTGGTCAATGCTGCTGCCCTGCGCAAAAAGGTGTGTGGGGGTTCAGGTGGTTGCCCTTAGGGTACGTGATAGAGGTGTGAATGTTTCCTTAGTGTATTTTGTTTCACAAAAGGTGTGCGTACATGTGTGTATGTGATATTAGTATCTGTCTATATATGGATGCTTAAACCATGTTTGTGTTTCTGTGTGTGTGTGTCTCAGGTAATGCGCCATGGTGTTGGTCTATCCACCAGTTCAGATAGTGAGCTCATCACCCAGCTACTAGCTCTGACTCCACCCATGGAGGAGCTCAATGTCCCAGATTGGGTGGCTCGGTTAGTTCCACATGTAAACCACTGGTGTTGGGGTAGTTTTTTTTTTTGTTTGCTGATTTGTGTAATTTCTGCGTGTCTGTTTTTAAAGTATAAAGAACTTGATGAGTGAGACACCCACCTCCTACTCCCTCCTGGTGATGCACAAAGATGTCATCTACGCAGTAAGGGACCCGTATGGAAACAGACCCCTCAGCTTGGGGCGCCTTGTCCCAGTTTCTAGACTCCACACCTCAGGTAGTGAAGCACAAAATTGTTTGTACTAACTCACTTGGCCAAATGAAGCTAATTCTGATATATCATTGGACATATAAACATGTACATGTAGACTTCATACTTTTGTAATACTATGTTCTATTTTTGGAATATTTAACAAAGTTTGCATTTATTTTATTAAAGAAAATGTTTTGTGTTATGAGCACCTGAGAGAGAGTAGAGACCACTATAGTTCTGACATAAACATACTTGCGTTTTTTTTCTTTTTGAATCAGGTGGAGGTGAAGGTGACACTGAAGGATGGGTAGTGTCTTCCGAGTCCTGCAGTTTCCAGTCCATTGGTGCCAAGTAAGAGCCTACAAAATAATCACACCAACGACACCTTCATTTTCACAGCAGCCACCTTTCAGCTGATGTTATACCTCCTTATGGGCAGGTACTATCGGGAGGTGCAGCCAGGAGAGATTGTGCAGATCAGCAGGCAAGGTATCAAGACCCTGGCTGTGGTCCAAAGGCCTGAGGGAGACCCACCAGCCTTCTGCATCTTTGAATATGTATACTTTGCCAGGCCTGACTCAATATTTGAAGGTAAATCCCACACCAGTCTTTTCAACAGGGAACCATGCTACTTTTAAGTAGGCTGACTTGGTTTTAAATTAATGCAAAGATAATAAATGTGTGCTTTCCGTGGAAAATTACTGTAAGCTTAACTAATGAATTAATAGTAAAGTACATTTTGTCTTTACCTTTCACTGAGCTGAGGATTAGTGTGTAGAATTATTAAATTAAAGAATTCACACAGCCTGTCAGAAAGGACATTTGGTTTGTAGACCTCATCTTACTCGCTAAGGGCTGGTGTTGCAGGTCAGATGGTGTACACAGTCCGACAGCGCTGTGGAAGACAGCTGGCCATTGAGGCCCCCACAGACTGTGATGTGGTCAGCACGGTGCCCGAATCGGCTACACCTGCGGCGCTTGGCTACGCCCAAGAGGTGAGACAGATCTTCTGGAACAGTCTTTGATGCTTGACCATACTTTTTTTAAGGGTTTAAAGGTCCCGAAAGCAATAATTTAATAATAAAGCAATAATTATACATGTATACCTCATATCTCTGATAACATAATTTGTTTGTGCTGCAGTCTGGCCTACCATATGTGGAAGTCTTGTGCAAGAACCGCTATGTGGGGAGAACGTTTATTCAGCCTAACACACGACTGCGTCAGCTGGGCGTGGCTAAGAAGTTTGGGGTGCTTAGCGACAACTTTGCTGGCAAACGGGTGGTGCTGATTGATGACTCAATCGTCAGGGGCAATACCATTTCCCCCATCATTAAACTGTTGAAGGAGGCAGGCGCAAAAGAGGTGAAAACAGCTCTAGCCTTTTTGTTTACAGTTGGTTTCTAGTTGCCTTTGAGAGTAAATGGCAATAGAGGTGGGTTGAAAATGTGTAAATGTGCAAAAAAAGAGCAAACAGGTTTACAGAAAGTATTAAGACGTAAGCACTGAAATGTAAGTTCCGATGAATAGTTAAAACTGGATAAGACTGCTATACAATGCCTCACACTGAATGTGTTAAGATGACATTAACACTTTTGCAACACATTCCACAAGATTTTGTTATTAAATATTTCCATGTGAATGTTACTGACACACCCATTTTGCTATGGCCCAGGTTCACATCCGAGTAGCATCCCCTCCTATCAGGTTCCCTTGCTACATGGGCATTAACATTCCTACCAAAGAAGAGCTAATTGCTAACAAGCCAGAGTTTGAGGACATTGCAGGCTATATTGGTGAGTGTCATGACTTATGACCAGTGACAGAACTTTGAAAGAATTGCTTGAATCTATTTAATCAAAATGAGATGTTATTTTGACGTGAAGACATAAAATGGCTTGGCTTGACCCATCAGGCTTGTTTATATTTTATTTGTAATCATATATCAAGTTATAAAATCATGAATAAATACGATGCTTAACTGATTGTACTAGTTGTAATGAAACCCTTTGCTGTCCAGGTGCCACTAGTGTGCGCTACCTATCTGTGGAGGGCCTGGTGTCTGCAGTTCAGGCTGGTGTCTCCTACCACAAGGACAAAGATGAAAGAATCACTGGCTCCAACACCAACTCTGGATGGAGGGTGGGTCACTGCACTGCCTGCCTGACCGGGAAATACCCAGTGGAGCTGGAATGGTGATCTTTGAGTTCAGAAAACACGAATACTGCAGGAAGCCGGCACCACCAACACCCTGACCAACAACCTATTACCTGTGACTGGATTAAGCCTCGTCCTTGCCTGAATGCTTTTGTTTTCCAATGGAGATTTTTGTTGGAAGTTTTCTTTTAGTTGAGGAATAGGCACAGTTCGTGTCCACAGTACATGAAACCCATTATAAGGGTCAGACAGCACCTGGGACATTTGGACCTTCCTTTAACTACTCTATGAATTTATGACACTGAAGAATCTTGAACTTGAGCTTTGACTTATTAACAGGGTAGATACAATTTCTGTAGCACAATTTCTAGATTTATGGTGTTTTGTTGACTGCCATTGAACCTTTAACCTTGAAAATTAATGTTCAATTAGGTCTTTACATACTAGTAAAATTTCAGCAATGGCTTTGGCAATGTTGTTAATATGTGGTCTAGTAGGAGGCAAGCAGGTTTTCTTTTTTCCCTTGAAACGCACACTAAAATCCCACAATGTTTAATGGGGTTGACTTGTTTTTGTGTTTAAAATGTCTGTCTTTAAACGCACACTGGATTTTGTACCATGCTTTTTACATGTTTATTTTCATTGTGTATATTTTTTTCATTCACAAACATTCCCTGTCTTGGCAACATTCAGCATGTGGTTTACAATATGAACTTCACTCAACTCAACACTCAATGTATGTCAATTGTTTTCAGAAGATGAGGAAAATAAAAGGCCCGTTTTCCATTACTAAATATTTAGAGATATCATTTAAAGAATTTTTTTAAGTTGACATTTATGATCTTAAAGTATGTCAAAGTTGTAACCCTTTAAAAAAAAACATTTATTTAAAATAAAGGTTGATTTAGACAGAAACAGACTGACATTAACTGGCAACACTGACAACTAACCAGTTCCACAGAACGATCAAAGTCTTTTTTAACTTTCTTTACACGTGAGGAGTCAGAGCATCTATATTTGACAGATTAACAGGTGAAATACTAATGTAAGCCTATCAAAATCAATGGGGATAAGAGTCATCCTCAGCAACGGGGAACACCATAGAGGAGTCGTCTTCGGGACAAGCTGAAAAGACAAAACGAGTCAAAATAGGAGCTAAATCTCCAAATCGCCTCTCAATCTCCAAACCATTCATTTATTCACCACAACTGATGCCAGGTGATGACATGACACACAAGAAGGCTGTCCTTTAAAGAGGTTAAAAAGGTTCATGTTCATGAAGTATTACATATATTCACTCTGTACCACTGTGTCAGTCTTTCCTAGCTCAGTGACGGCTATAAAGTACAGCAATTTCTCTGAGGAGAAACAGTCATGCATTGTGAGCTTGTGTGTGGATGAAAACGTATTTTCTTTCTATATAATCGCTTAAGCCCTTTAGATAAGAAATGCAATGAAATATGAAATTTGTTGAAATGTTTTCTATACATGGTGACAACTCATTGAGCCCATATTTTCCAGCATTCAGCTGGAAGGGCAATTAGCTTATTTTATTCATGAAAAGCTGGGTTGAAAAATACCTGGGTGACAGGCCACTTTCATTCCAGGCCTCCTCTGACATTCCTGTCCAAAACAGTACACATATATGTTTTATAATATATATTCATTGTGAAAACAACAGAATTACACTTAGCATTGTATTTTCCCCCAAATATGAAACAAATATGATACCTTCAGCTTTATACATCTGGTCCTGCTGAGTTCTCTGAAACAAAAAAAATCATTTTAAAATCTGTTACAGCGTGTCTTTGCATCTGTTTAAAATGCTACGATACCATCCACTTAATTCAGTATGATGTTATGAGCCCTTACCCTGGCTGAAGCATGTGGGCGAGTCCCTAGGCTGAGCCTGGTCCTGGAGTTACCGCCTGCCTTCATAAGCCTCATGGCCGCTCTGAGGAACCTCGGACTGGGGCACTGGAGCAGTAGGGCCCTGCTACGGGTGAGGTGCTCTTCCGAGAGCCCGTTTCCCACTGGAGCCATCATGTCGTCGTCCTCCTCCTCCTCCTCCTCATCTCCTTCCCACTGCTGCTGGTGCTGATGCTGGCGAAAACTGTGTGGCTGGCAAGGGCTGTGCTGAGGCTGGATGCTTTCCCGGAAGCGCTTGAGGCTGGGAGACTCCTTGGGCTCAGACAGGCATCGACGTTTGCTCAGGCGGGCCTGAGGTGGCGCAAGGCCCAGAGCAGCCAGTGTGGAACACGAGTAGTTAGAGGAGGATCCAGTGGAGTGGTGGTGGCGGCGGCTACCACTATAAATCTGGGCACCTTGATACAGATCTGGTGTCTGGCTCTCATCGGACATCTCACTTATCATGGAGGCAGTGTCATCACATTCATCTGCTGGGTATAGAGGTTGCTGCTGCTGCTGCTGATGTTGTTGCTGTTGGTGCTGAGATTCCTGATGATGCAGCAGTGAACTGTGCACCTGCCGCCTTCTCTGAAGGCGCTTCAACAGGGGGCTGAGTTCTGACTGAAAGCGGCGTCTCCGCACCGGGGTGAGGGAGAGGGCGGCGAGCCGGGAGTCAGAGGCACTAGCAGGGGTGGTGGTGACGGAACTGGCTCTGGAGCTCGGACTGCATCCCTCAGCTCTCTGTTCACACAGGCAACACGAGGAGCTGTGGCGGGACAACGATAGCCTTGACCTCCGCTGGCAGATGTGCTGGTGGTACAGCTGTCGGAACTGCTGGTTGACATGCTGGATGGAGGAGGAAAGCCGTCGAGCTGGGCTGTGCTTGGTGTCTTGTGGAGCAATTGGTCGAGCTGGACCGTGCTTGGTGTCTTGTGGACCAGAGAAAGACCGTCTGCGTGACAGGAGAGCCTCAAGCCTGCTGGGTGAAGGTCTTAAATTTTCCTGAAGGTCTTGGTGGTGATGATGCAGATGATGGGAGTGGCTGGGTGACGTGTAGACCTTTGGATGGTGGGGTAGAGAGGAAAGCCTGGAGCTAGTGGTGGAATGAGGGCTGTGGATGAATGAGAGTTTCCTGGCCTTGGCCTTTGAAGGTGAGCCTTCAGGAGCCTCCCTGCTCAGAAACTGTCGCTTGTAAGGACTGTAGTCCCCTATTAAAACATTGAAGCTGGGGTCACGCTCTGCTCCAGCAGAATGTGAGAAGGAACTTTGAAGTGCCTCTCTGCTCAGATTATTTTTTAGCTTGTAGGGACTGTAGTCTCCCACTGAACCACTACTGCTGGACTTGCACTTGGCGGCAACGAAATGTGAATGAGAAGTTGGCATGGTTTCAGCTCTCAACAGTGACAGTTCCTCTGGTTGCCAGACACAAGCCATGGAAGAGTGCCGCTGAGGGCTGAACTGAACTGAACATTGTGTCTTGGGACGACTCTTCATTGGGGATGACCGCAGAGCCCCACCACTGCCTGTTGCAGCGTAGTGTTTCTCCAGAAGGCCATGCTGAGTGTAGGGAAAACGTCTGGGAGATGAGAGCACCGCCTCTTGGTGTGGAGGGGAATACTCCATGAGCACAGACCTGTCACGGTGACGATGGGATGGTGACTTCAAAGCACAGTTCACTTTGGAGGGAGAGCTTAGAGAACCCTCATAGTAGCTTTGGTGTTTGGTGGTAGTCTTTGGTGAGGGAAACACTTGTTGTTTTCTGACCTGTTGCTCTGAACACTGACTAGTGTGAGGTAATGGGGGTGAAGTTCTCACCACATAAGTTTGGTCCAGGTCTGGGGCAGAATCGCTGGGGCTTGACGGGCCTGAGGAAGGTGGTGTTGAAAAGTCCATGACTCGCACTGGAGCCTGCCCCGCTGCACCCTGTGAAGTGACACACTTCCACGGGGAGGAACTTTGTCCACTGCCTGCATCTCTGACGTGGTAAGTGTCAATGTGGGCCTCAGTGCAGGCCTTAGGGGCAACTGATGCAGTCTGGAAGGTTGTTGACGGTCTTCTGACAGTGGAGCTGTTCATGAAGCTCTGTCCCGGGTTGAGCCGCTTGGCCTTCCAGCGCTGACGCTGGTACTTGCGCCTCAGAGAGCTTGCCGCCTCAGACACCTGCTGACGTTGACATGCCTCATGGATCTGGGTAAGCATGCTGGGATACAGGTCCTGCAGTGTGGGGTTATCGCTCTGGCTGCTGAAGGTACGCTCCAGCTCTGGGTCCTGCTCCTCAGGCAGGGAGAGCATGCTGTACGAGACTTGTGATGCATCGAGAGGAAATTGCCCTTTAAAAAAAAAAAAAGAAGCAATGAAAGACAAAGAAAGAGTTTAATGCTGGATGAAAATATGAAATTACACTACGCCCCAACATGTAGATTTTGTGCTAACACAACATACCTGGAGGACTCTCCATAACCCTTTTTGGTGCTTGGTGATCCTCCTTCATTTCATCTTCATTGACATTTGTGACCTGAATTTACAAACCATGAACGTAAGATCTTTTTGTGTCCACTGAGTATTTCCTAAACATACCACCTCACTCTGCATGCACACACGCTGAACATGCACAACTTACCAATGAGTCCTCAGTATTTCTCACATCTGGAAAAAAAATCAATAATCAATAAGTCAGGTATATCAGCTTAAACTGGAACTGAAATAATAAGCAGAACAACACAAGCAAAAACGCAAAATAATAACAGTAACTTGCCTTTCAGTGTCTCCACATTTTTGTCTACAAAATTCTGCAAGATAGACAGGAAAGAAAAGGTTTCACAAAAGCAAGCACACAGACAGGTCCTTCAAAAGATGAAATGTGTTTTTTAGAGATGCCAATGATGCTCAGGTGACAGTGGTCAGATTTCATCACCTCTAAAGACTGTAGTTTTCTCTTAGCCTCCACACTTTCTGCTGGTACTGCACCTATATTAGAGTGATATTCATCAAATCAAGTGATGGTCTTGGGTATTAGGTATTCTAAACACCTGTTAAAACATGCACACTGACAGCACGTAATTTGTATTAGCATTCGCCGCTAAGGAGCGAATACATGATGCATCTAGAGTCATCAAATAAACACTTTGAAGGTGAAGATATGTCTTGAAATGGTACCTTTTCTGGTTTTATAGGTCATGGTCTCCAAACACAGGTCAAACCCAGGATCTTCCACATTGGCATACTGTTTAGAACAAGTAGCCTAGCGTTAACATTAGCTAGCAACCATCGCAGCGCAGTTCCCATAATGGTTTGTAAGCTAACGCTGACATACATGTTCCATTAAATTACTGTTTTCTAAATTGTCTTAATTATGTATATTGGTTGATTGTTTGTTAAATGATCTAACTTACAAAAGTCAAAATAAGAGAGTGCGTTGTCTTGGTGGCTAACATAAATCATACACCGAATTTGCAAGCAAAAAAGTATAATGTTACTCGTGAACCGGTGATCGATGTGATTTTAGCCAACTTTGCTCGCTAAGCAAAGTAAAGTTAACGTTTTAGGTTAACAACAACATTCATTTAACTTTAAACCAGGGCATGTTCGCTTTCATAGGATCATTAACGTTTCACAACAAAATACCACATGCAATGCGATGTGGCTAAACGTTAAGTAACTTTGCTAACCTTCTCGCAAATATCGTCTATTCTTTGTCTGAAAGTGTCTGCATTCTTCTTGTACTGTGTCCACAGCTCTGGATCCATCCTTCAGGCATATGCATGTAATCAATTACAAATAAACAAATCATTCGTTTTTGCGTCAAAGTTCCCAACAAAAAGAGCGCGATAGATTTTTCAACGATTTGAATCCAGCGCCATGTGTGACGTCACTTTCACGCGACAACCTGTCGCTTGGTGGAGACGGAGCTGCCTGCCCATGATTGTTATTGCGCTAAATTAACTGGGTTTTGTTCTCATTTCACTGAATGTCTGTCTTTACGTGTTGGCGATGGGTTAAAATAAAGCAAGGTAAAGGAGGTGATAGATGCATTGCTTTTCTCAAAAATGGAATCAAAGACCCTGCATCAGATGGTGCAGGAGGCTGCTTCTGTTTACAGCAGCAGAACAGCTGTCACTTTTGACGGTGGAACGGAATCGGGGATATTGAAGCTTACATATGAAGAGTTACTCGCTGCAAGCAACAAATTAACAAACCTTTTTAGAACCATCAGTTTACAGAATGAACGTTTAATTGGACTATTCTGCTATCCCGATGTCAACCTTCCTCTCTGGGTACTCGGGTACGATTGAACACACTGCTCTACCACTTTCTGTGATAGTCAACTTTATACTGTTCCCTCTGATATTCCACAATGTATCTTTTAACAAATAGAAATGACACTGTGTGTTTCTACTGACTTCACAAGGACCGCGTGTGTGTTTTCTGTCTAAACAGTATTCTTCAGCTTCCCTCAGCCTATTTACCACTCAACCCCGAAGTGCCACCGGTACAGACAGTCAAAATCATTGATCGATGTAAACTGACATACTGTGTCATTCAAAATGCACTCTTCCAGGTAGACATCTTTTTCTGCAAGTGTGTCTGGATCCTGAGATGAAAAGCAGGATCACAAATCCTATGATTTATAATGAAAGTGTTTGATGTAAGAAGCTAATATTGTCTTTATCTAATGTGCGAGTAATGTGTCTTCTGTGCATTTAGCAATTCCAGGCAGATTTTTCTAGCCACCTCGCTTTCAACATTTGTGCAGAGTGGCCAACACATAATCTAACTTCTATCAGGATACACAGAAGGTCATCAACTCAGGTCCAAAACAATGAAACGAATGCAGAGGATAAAGCGCAGAACCAGGAAGGTCTCTGCAACAGTGTAATTGAGACATCAACTTTAATGACTGACTGCCAGAGGAAACTGGCCTATGCTCTGCATACATCTGGCACGACAGGGCAGCCAAAGATCGTGAGAGTGCCCCATTGTTGCATAACGTCCAACATCAGTCATCTCAGGTCTGTATGACAGTTAAGCTGACTTTTTAAAAATGAGTTTTAATCATGAATGAGTTTGTATAATGAAAGCAGTGATGAAACCTATTAACCCTGATATACATAATTTCTCCACAGAACTCTTTTTGATGTGACTCCTGATGATATTGTTTTCCTGGCCTCTCCTTTGACCTTTGATCCTTCCGTGGTGGAACTGTTCTTGGCCCTGACCTCTGGAGCTCAGCTGCTCATTGTACCCACAGTCATCAAGAGGATGCCCAGTCGTTTGGTCCAAGTCCTGTTCACACGCCACCGGACAACAATCTTACAAGTGAGTGAACCAAAATCAACATACGGGATTATGTTTTTATCTTAACAGCTATCTAAGAAAAGTATTTATAGCTGTCAAGGTCAGCAGACATTGTGAACCTAAACAAATGCTTGTTGATCTGCAATTGCGTATCTATTCTTGCAGGCCACACCCACTCTTCTTGGACACTTTGGAAGGCATATCTTACAGCACAAAGTAATGAGTTCCAGCTCCTCCCTGAGGGTTTTAGCACTCGGAGGCGAGGCCTGCCCTGCCCCTGCCGTCCTGAGAAGCTGGAGACAGGAGGGGAATCATACACATATTTTCAACCTCTATGGTACCACAGAGGTGTCCTGCTGGGCAACTTACCATAGAGTTTCAGAGACAGACTTTACTCATTTGTGAGTGTCATGCAGACATCTTTTTTTTAATCTCAAATGTAACATTGAAATGTATATCACAAACACTTGCTCTTTATGCGAATATATATTGAAGTACAGACTTTGAAAGCAAATGCTTTACAGTGTGCTACTGTAGATGCAATAAGGCAGTTAAAAGCATGTTATCTTTTGTTCTTTTGTTAGAACCACAGGTTCTGTACCTCTCGGAGAACCCTTAATGAATACTGTGATTGAGGTAAGAGATGATGAAGGACATCTGGTTACTGAAGGGGAGGGACAGGTGTTCATAGGTGAGAACTCATTCCCATCTCTTGCAATCTTAATGATATTTGTTTAAATGTCTCCTTATGCCAGTGATATGTGTATTAGACAGAGCAATAACTGTCTGATAATATCACCTAATCCTTTTTCCCTTAGCAGAGTTTATTTGCTGAAAATCTTGAAACTTGCTTTTGAACTCTGTTCACTCTGAAACTTGCTGCTCAGTTTTACAAGACCTTGTAGATCTTAAAGTGCTTTCATATGTGTATTGTACAGGATGTGTAAATGTACATGTAATCTGTCCAAATACACAATTTTTGAAGACTCACTCATGACTGTACAGGTGGGCAGGACAGAGTCTGCCTTCTGGATGATGAAGAGACAACTGTCCCAGGAACTATGCGTGCTACAGGCGATTGGGTAACAATACGAGATGGTCAGCTCTTTTACCTTGGCAGGAAGGACCGTCTGGTCAAACGACATGGACAGCGGCTCCACCTCGATGCAGTACAGCAGGTGAGAACTGTTTACAGTTAATCTGAAGAGGTAACAGTAAGGAATATGGATGGAAAGATGGACTTTTTCTTTCTGTTTGTTCGTTGCAGGTGGTTGAGAGTTTAACCGAGGTGGAGGCCTGTGCTGTGTGTTTGTGCAACGGAGGCAGACTTGTCACTTTCATTGTCCCAACTCCTCCGCACACAGAGGCATTGTCCTTTTCCTCTAGTATTCACCACGGTGATCAGGACCCATACCTCAGCAAACCCAACAGAGATGGTTTTTCCTCTACATCTGCACATCGCCATGGAAACCCAACATTGTCTTCTGATGATCACCCTGGTGAATATGTTGATGGTGCCATTCCTTCAGCAGGCCTGGAGAGAAGCATCCAGCGCAGGTTGTCTGACCTTCTCCCCAGTCACGTCATCCCAGATTCCCTTGTCTTCATCTCCAAATTACCACTCACTTCACATGGTAAAGCAAGATGCTCTCATTTCACCTAATTTAAAATAGCTGCTCAGCTTCAGCCATTGCTGGTTATCGTTGATGACAATGGTCAAATGTTAGTATAACTACATATATTTTATTAGGTAAAGTGGCTCTTGGGGAGCTGAAGGTGATGTATGAGAAACACAGAGAGCATGCAGGAACCTACAAGAGGAGACTGTCACCAGATACACTCAGGAAAGGAGTGCAGACGCTCTGGAAGGTGAAGTGTCCTTGTCCTAGTTATTTTTCTTTCAACTTTCACCATGCTACATTATATATATAATATATGTACATTATATATATACACAGTATATATAGACTGTAAATATTACATATTCAGAAACCTGCACAGTGCTAAACAGTTAATATGGTTGCATTCTCAGTGTGAATTTAAAAGATAGTATTATTATCTTTTTACACTTATATTCAGGCCTTGGTAAGATTTGTGTGATTTTGGAATGTTTGTGAGGGCTTAACTATGTGTTCTTGTTTACCCCCCAGGAGATTCTTGGTTTGTCTGAAGATGGAGTGGTGGAGAAGGAGGCCAACTTCCTGCTGAGCGGAGGAGATTCTCTCCAGGCTCTGCGCTTTTGTGATAGCATTTCTGTTGCCACAGGGATAAGCTCAGCGGGGCTACTGGAGGTTGTGCTGGATGGCTCTTACTTAGACATTCTAAACCATGTCACTATGGCAACATTCCCTACAGAGCTTGATTTAGACACTCGGGTTACATCCAAGAGACTGCATACAGATGCAGAGGCCCACTCTCCTATTCCTCTCAAGAGACAGATTGAAGACCTATCCATGATTGTGTCATCAATTAACCCTGTGGGAGTTCCTACAGCCTTAGACACAAGAATTGTGGGATATGTAGTACGACGAGCTGGAGAGGTTGTTAAGATTGGTCAGTCAGACACAGCTGAGAGCACAAGTACAAAGAGTACAAAAAGTAGTCAGCTGAAGACCAGTGAAACACATGAAACTGTAATGCAACGGGTAGACTCAAATAAAGCAAACTTTACTGTGACTGTAGCTGAAAAGAAAATTGAATTTCCTCATCTGTCAAGACCCTCAAACAACTCAGCAGACTGTGTCCCCTGGGCTGCTGCAGACTTACAATCAAGCACCAAAATGGACACCCCTCAGCTCTCCCTGAGGGTGCGCTGGAGCTCAGACACAGGCAGGTGTGTGGACGCCTCCCCGGTCCTGCTGGTGGAGTCTGTGTCTGGGGCCGCCACTGCATTCATCGGCTCCCACTCCCACAGGATGCAAGCTTTGGATCTGGAAAGCGGGGAACTGCGCTGGGAGCGGGTACTCGGGGACCGTCTGGAGTCGTCTGCTGCTGTCTCTGCCTGTGGGACTCTGATTGCAGTGGGTCAGTGTGTCTCCACAAGTGTCTACCAACTAGAAAGATGAAATGACACATGTATTTCTGCACAATGAATCCTGAAGCTCTGATAATCATAGTCATCCATTACATCTAGTTACATCAATGGCTACAACTTTTCACCAGCAGTCAGTCATTCTCCTCATCTTTTAGAGTCCCTGATGCGCTTTGTGTGCTTTTTCACAGGTTGCTATGACGGCCAGATGTATTTCTTGCGCATTGACTCGGGAGACACATGGTGGACCTTTGAGACAAGGGATGCTGTGAAGAGCAGTCCCACTGTGGACCCTTGCTGTGGCCTTGTCTTTGTGGGCTCACATGACGGCAATGTGTATGCTCTAGACCCACGGGTACTGTAGTAGTGTTGCGCATGTCAGTGTGAAACTTCTGTATGTCAAGATGCATAAATGTGTGTGCGTGTGTAAAGATTCTGTTTCTGTATTTATATGCGTGCAAGTGTTCAATGAATAGCATCTACTGTACTGTACAAAAAAAACATTTCTTTGCATTTCATTGTGTTGCTGTTTGTTTCAGGAGAAGAGTTGTGTGTGGAAGCGTCATTGTGGTGGGGGTGCAGTGTTCTCCTCTCCCTGTCTACACTCCACTCTCAGGTTGTTGTATGTAGCGACTCTACAGGGACACCTGCTGTGTCTCAACTCAGTAAGTGTCTCAGCCTGATTTCATGCCAATTGCCAACCCTCTCTCTCTCTTTCTCTATCTATCTGTCTATCTATCTTTTTCTAACAGACACACACACACACACACACACACAAAACACTGTCACAAATAGCTTGACAATAACCTCTGATAACAGGGTGGGAGGTATTACACCTTGATCTTATCAAGTTATCACTTTTTTGCACACACATCATTATTTTTTGTTTGTTAAGTGTGCTAACCAGTGGTGTCTTGTATGTATGAAATATGGAATTGTCACCACTAGTGTTTGTATCTATTTATAGCACATTTGTTTCACAAGTGAGTGGATTCATGTTTTTGTCTGCGAGTGTTTACAAACGCTATGGTGATATTCTGTATGTTGGTGATTTCTATATTTAAGTCATAGCAAGAAATTTTAGTTTAATCCCTGGGCTGGAAGAGTGATCATTTTTTTGTGATTCCAGACTACTGGCGCCCCTGTGTGGACACACTCAAAAGAAGTTCCTTTCTTTTCCTCTCCATGTGCTTCTAGTCGTTGTGTCTTCATTGGCTCAGTGGATGGAAACATCTACAGTTTCAGCCATATGGGTGAGATGGTAAGAACGGTCTAACTTGTGTCTGAACTGTGCATGTGTGTGTGTGTGTGTGCGTGTGTGTCTCTGCATCTGTGCTCCTATGCATATTTCTTGTCAATGATGAGTTAATTCCTCTGTCTGCTACATTCAGTCTTTATCTATTTCTCTTCCCTAAAATTTGTGCCTCCTGAACAGCTATGGCAGTTTGCCACAAGTGGCCCAGTATTCTCTTCGCCCTGTGTTGTGTCAGCACCTCCAGCGTCCAATCAGAGCCTGTTGTGTGGGTCACATGACGGCTGTGTGTACTGCCTGAGCAGCACAGATGGCTCACTGCTGTGGAAGTTCCAGACAGCAGGGAAGGTGTACTCCAGTCCCTTCGTCTTCCACCGAACCCCAGGGGGACTGCAGACTTTAGTGGCCATCGCTGCAACAGATGGGACAGTCTGGGTCCTAAACAGAGAGGATGGGACTGTGTGTGCTTCTCTGTCTCTACCTGGAGAGCTCTTCTCCTCCCCAGTCCTATGGGAACAGAGTCTTATAATAGGGTGTCGCAATGACTATGTATACTGCTTGGAGCTGACGTAAGACCTGGTAATGATCTCTGCATAAATCCATTGATAAATTAATTTTTATGCATAAGTGTTGATAACATGTTTGTACTGGCTTTATTTCTATAAATAATAAATTATAGTTTGTTTTACGCATGATATAATCTAGTTGATTTATTATCCCAGACACTGAACATTAATATAGTAATATTTAGTTATTAACCAGTTTATTTGTCCAGTATAGCGTACCATGGATTGGGTGGGAACAAAGCGAGACAAAATACTTCCTCTGACACAAATTTCAACATTATATTTTAATTTTCTCTACAGAACTCATAACATTTGCATCACTTAAGGAGACATCTCATAGGTAGCTCTAAGTGAAACAAAAAGTGCAATTATCAACAAACCAGTTTTTTGTTGTTGTTTGTTTGTTCCATGTTACATACAACACTGTTTACACTACACTATTGCACACAACCAAAGGAGAAAAAACAAAGGGACAAAGCAGTTGCGCTTCTTCATGAGTATTTTTCAGAGCCAACTCTATACATACGTACATACCTACATACATACAGAATGTTAAATTAGGATGTAGAAGGTGGTCAGGGGTGGGATGAGAGAACAAGGTCCTGTTACTTCAAAGCAGTTTGATCACCCTTCATTGCTATGATCTCCAACACTCCACCTGGGTGGATGACTGTGGGTGTGTTAGTGTTGACCTCTCATTGCTGGCTCACTGTGATAGCATGGTATGGGAGCAGCTAGCACACGCTACGACAGGGGTGACAGTGTGTGCGTTACAACAAGCAGGCAGTCGGTTTAAACTCAAGGGAGAGAAAGGGCTTGTAGTCACAGGGCGGTAGAAAACACTGTGCAGGAAGCGGGCTGGTCCTCAAACGCTGTGATTCAGTGCATCAAAATGGTGATGGTGCCAAGGAGACTTGATTGAGAGACAGATTCCCTTTTTAAACTCTTACACATGTTAACAAGGTGACCTAGCATCATCATGGTGAATTTCACAAGAGCTTCAATCACAGCAGTCACAGTCTTTACGGACACAGTGAGAATCGTACTTAGTAATGCTGTGAGATGTCAGTGTATTTTTTTCTGTTTGTTCCTTTCTTACTCTTGATTCTACACATTTACAAAGGCGAAGGCCATGTAATAATGTTCATTAAAAAAACATACAAAACAGTAGCCGGCATTTATTTTCATGCTTGTTGCACAGTTAGAGAATGATGCAAGAGGTTTTCACTACATGTGATATAGTTAGCCCTTAAAACACGCTTCCCAAAACAATCCCCCATAATGTCATTACGTTAGGCTACATTATTAATAAACAGATGTAAAACTTTACAGTATGTGTGAACAATGTCAGAAATATGTGAACATGCGTCATGTATTTACAAAATTAGAAGATATCCTGTTTATCTGTGGTGAACTTGCTGGGCTGTGATTGGCTATTGAAGTATTACTGGTATATGATTGGCTTATCAGGGTTTGCAAGCAGCTGATTGGCTGCTGGATAATGATTATAGTTCTTTAACCATAACGAGAATCTATGTAGTTGTGAGTATGTCTGTATAGGTAACCTTGGAAGAATGTAGAATGAATGTAGTGTCCCGCAAAAGGAATCTCTTCTCAGTAAACATTCCCAGCAAATATTTCTAGTATTTTACCCTGTGCTCTACTCACCTCTCCATTTCTTTACTCTCTGTTAGACCTACTAAAGCTGAGCTCCAAATACTATGAAACAAACAACCAGCTAGATGCAATTTTCAACAATACCTAAAATTTATGTTGTGAGTATGAACATATACTCGATAAGGCAAAAATTCACGTGACCTCTAACAGAAATTTTGATGGCACTTTCCAATGACACACTGGTGTTCTTGATTAGCTGGGTTAACTTTTGGAAATAATGCCGTGACCACAGCAGTGACGTTATAACTGTCATGATCGTCTGTGAACATTCACCAGGTGGAATATACATCTTGAAAAAAGTAGCTTGTATCATTATTTGGCGAGCATGAGGGTGGCAAATGTGACAAAGGCCTTCGTCCCAGGATTGCATGACGATGGACCAAAGTGAAGAGAGTGTGTGTGTGTATGTATGTGTTTGTGTGTGTGTGTGTGTGTGTGTACAGTATGCATGTCTCATGTGTGTGTTAGTGTGGTGGATTTATTTGCTGTGGCAGAGGTAAGAATTCAAGGCTGGTGGGTCACTTGATGATCTGTGGGCAGTCGCTCCAGGCTTTGGCCTTGCGTTTGGCCAAGGCCAGCCAGGCAGGCTCAGTGGACATCTGCTGCGAGTCACCAGGGGGGAAGCGCTTGGACACCTCCTTCACTGCCGGCGGGGAAGGTGTTGAATCTGCAATTTCAACTGGTAAGCACGAAACAAATAAATAAACATACAGTGCAACAATGACAGACTCACACAGACCAAAATAAACAGTATTAGCTGTGAGCATCAGCTACCATTGACTAAATAAAAAACTGTGTTTTAACCATGTACGACTCATACCAGTGACAGAGCTGGGCAAGGTGTTAGCTTTTTTCAGGTTTTCACGACGTTCGAACCGCCCAAGGAGACTGTCTGGTCTTTTTCCCTCCTCAGGGGTTTGGGGTTTAGGAGGGGTTGAATTTCCATTCCCCTTACCCTCTGATGGACTGATCACACCCTGCCAGGAGGAGAATTAAGAGAACAGTTAAAATATATCAGTAAGGGTGAAACCTTTCCATCATTCTCGTTTGGAACTGTATGCCACTGGGATGTACTCCTTGCGAAAAACTGTATTTTTAAAAATACACTATTAGTGTATGTCATGTGTAATGTCTATCAGAAACGTGAACACGTGTGGAATTTACATGTATGTGACATGGGCTTTCTCTCTCTCGGGCCTGTTTCTCTGCCAGCTTGGCCTCCCGCTGGTTTTTGCGATCCTCTCTGCTCTGTTGCTGTTCCCTGAAGCCCTTCTGTTTCTGCAGGGCCAGGGTTATCCACAGTGGGCCGGTCTCCTTGTCCTTCTCCTGCACCTTGGAACTGTCCAGAGAATGGCGACTCTGCAAGGATGGTTTCTCTACAAGACAGGCATGAGTCACAAACATTGTGGGATGTATAACATTAAAGTGCTCAAGTTAGGCAGGCTTGGTAGTATCTAAATAGGGCAAACTGCCCTAATATAATGCAAGACTAACTGAATCATGATATTAACTAAAGACAAATCACATATTGGGCTGAGGTATGCCATTCAAATTCCTTAGAAATTTTACTACAATAGTCCCATGTCTTTATTTACTGGTGGTTAACACATAATAATGTTGGACATAGTGTACCTTTTCGGATAAGCTCAGCCTTCCTGTCAGTTTTCTCTCGCCATGGAATGCTGATGGAGGGGAAGAAAGATTTCTTCTCTTTCGTTTCCTCTTCCCCAGGGCTGGCCCTTGGCGAGAGGCTTGATGTAGATGCTTCATCGTCCTTTACAGAACCCCGCTCATCGTCAGAGAGTAATTGTGCAGATCCTTTCCGGTGTTCCTGTGCATCCCCAGAAAAAGGCCCAGTTCTGCCCAGTTTGGGGAGTGGGGAATGTGGAGGCGTGGCACCATCTGAAGGTTTGGGGGCTGTGGGGGGTTTCTGATAAACAGGGGGTTTGGAGATGAACCGCTCCATCTCACTGCGCACAGATGGTACTGGAGATCTGCTGGGTTTAATCTGAGGGTCGACACTTGGTGACGTTGCAGGCTTGAAACCAACATTCTCTCTGAGAGGAGATGTGGGGCTGGCTCTGTCGGAGAACACAGGGGAAACCACCCCTGGGTCCATTGGAGTGAGGGGACCAGGGACCCCATCAAAACTATCTCCAGCGCTGTACCTTTTCTTCCGTTTCTCAGTGGACTGCTCGTTGTGGAAGCGAAGAGAGTAGTTGGTCCTTCTCAACTTGATCCCGAAAGGAGATGGCCGCTCATCACCTCCCATGTCACTCTGCTCAGCCTCATCGCTAGCATCCACACTGGAGATGTCAGAGTCTGTCTGACTCAGGACTTCGGGATTGGTCATTTGGGGCACAGGGGAACCCTGACTTGGGCTGGGGACAAGGAAGGAAGGCAGGTCTTTGGCAAACATGCATTCCTCAGAGCTATCTGAGATTCGGACACTTTTCACGGCCCTTGTCTGGGCTTTAGAGGAAGAAGAAGAGGCGAGAGCTGATGGGCCGAGCAGAGGTTCCGGAGAGACAGACTCAGCCCTCCTGTCATCTCCCTCATCTTGACATAGTATTTCGGAGTTCCTGTTGGAGTCCCCGAACTTCTTCCGTGCAGGGGTGATGGAGAACTTGGCGCTAGCTGACAAGGTCTTTCTGAGGTTGGCATGGGAGAATGGTGATTCGTTGAGGTCCTCACTAGAAGGCCGGTTCTGGTTCTCCTTCCGGCTCTGTGTGGGTTCTTGATACTCCTCATACTTCCCCTCCTCCACTCCTTTGAAGATCTTGGACCGGATGCTTGCCCATTCTGCTAGCACAGCAGCACTGGACTGGTTGGACGGGGAGGAAGACAAGTTCAGGGATTTAGTTTTCTCAGATTTACGGTCCGGAGAAGTCTTGGTCTTGGTTGGCAGTGCCCCCATAGCCTTCTTGTCCTCAGCCAAGCCCAGCAGTGACTTGCAGGCAGTGTCCTTGATGTGGTCCAAGTTCACAGCAGTCCCACACAACTGGGCGCCAGTCACGAGGATGGCTGTGTGGGGCACATACACTGATGAGCGAGTTGGCGATTCAGCGCCTGCTGCTGACGAAGCCTTGGCTCCCTCTCCTGTTTCCAAGGTGGCTGATGCCTGCTGGCCTGTGCCTGGAGTCACCGGTGTCAGATTGACCTTCTGGAACAGGATCTGCTTCTCCCCAGAGGAGACTTTGAAGGTGAAGGGCTGTCGCTCTTCCATCCCTTTCCATCGCATTTCCTCAGCCTTCCTCTTCCACTCACTCTCTGCGCCTTCAGAGGCTTTCTCCCGATCTTCCTGCTGTCTTTTCTTCTCTTCCTCCTCCATCCTCCGTGCATCTTCTTCGGCTAGGCGTTTCATCTCCTCCTCCAGTTCCTCTTGTCGTCTTCGTTCTTCCTCACGCAGTCGTTCCTGCTCCTCTTCCTCCTCTCTCCTGCGTTTATCCTCTAGTTCCTGAAGCCTCCGTTTCTCTGCCTCCTCCTGTTCTTGTCTTGCTGCCTCTTCTGCTTTTCTGATTCGCTCCTCCTCTTCCAGACGTTGACGCTCAGCTTCCAGACGTAGACGCTCAGCTACCAGACGTCTACTTTCTTCCTCCTCCCTCTTCCTCTCCTCCTCTCTTCTTTTTTGTTCCTCTTCTTCTCTCATCTTCCTCTCTTGCTCCTCTCTGAGCCTGTGTTCTTCCTCCTCCTTTCTTCTCTTCTCCTCCAGCTCTCTCCTCAGCCTTTCCTCTTCCTCTCGTCTCCTCCTTTCTTCTTCTTCTATCCTCCGTCTCTCCTCCTCCTCCTTCTCCCTTTGCCTTCGCTCCTCTTCTAACCAAAGACGCCTCTCCTCTTCCAGCCTCAGCTCCTCAGCCCTCTTCCTCTCCTCCTCTCTCAGTCTCTCCTCCTCCTGCTCCATCTCCCTCTTGCATCTTAGCTCCGGTTGGTCTTGCTCGTCCTCCTGGAGCCTCAACTTCTTGGAGTGGTCTGGAACCCCGCCAGACTCCTCAACAGTTTTCTGGGCATCACTTTCCTCTTGCAAGATACCTTGGAGGTCAACCTCTTGAAGTTCCTAGAAGGAGATTTAAAATCCAAAGAAGTCAGACTTTTAGGACAGCTGTAACTTTAACTCATCATATAGTTCCAGGGAATGCTGCAAAAACCTCCCCTGAAGTGAATGGGCCATCCTTATGTTTGATGGTCGATGGTTGCCAGTGGCAATAACAATAATTTTGGTGCTTCTGATTCACATCTCTCTCATACATTATCCATCAGGTAATCTATTAATGTGTCAGAGCAGAAACTCATAGTAACTCTGTTTTTATTAAATATGTTGTAAATATTCAAGGTGTTCAGTTATAAGCACCAGGACTTCTTACACTTCTTACGGAACACCTTGACTGCCATGACCTGGATGAATAAGAATCTCCGCAGACATGTTGTAAATATCTTTACCTGTGTGATCCTGCGGTGCTTTCTGGATACTCTCTGGTTTTTGGGCTTGACAGAGAGCTTGTGTTTAGCTGCTGCGTTGTCCAGTCGGGGACCAGACTGGGGAACGGCATCTAGATTGATTGATTCGATTGTGCCCTCTGGTGGAAGAACACGCTTGGAGCGAGGGGACTTCAGTGGTGTGGCATGGGCAGCAGTCTGAGTAGAAGCAGGCAACAAGAATGCATACATACGTATTGTAAGTATACATAATCAGTCAAGTACCAATCCATACTAATAAGAATACACATGAAGTAAGAATAACTAAGAATACACACTTAAAAGTAAGAATACTCAAATAAGGGTTACCCAGAACTTTAGTTCTCAAAGTGTACATATTTCAGCCATATCTGACACATGATGAGGAAAATAATGCAAACTAAAAAGACTTAAAAATCAGTAAACTACAGTACTGATGTTTAAGTCTCTTTAGTTTGCATCATTTTCAATTATTTAACTATTCAGTGCCAATTCAAGTCTATTTTGCACATTCGGATGTCCTGTTACCCCCCAGTCTCATAAAATCCTGTGGGAAACACCATGCTGCTAACAACACACAGCACACTATAACATAACAATAACATACATATACCTGGGGTTCCACATCCACAGGCTCAGATTCCACTTGTGCCATCACTCTCAGAGGGCTTCTGGGAACCTCTTCCTCATCTGAACTGCCTTCATCCCCCTCACTTTTTCTCACTGATGGGGGTTTCTGACCAAACTTGATATTATGAGCTATCTGCCTCTGTGTTCAAAGAGATGATTTAGTGAAGAGAATAAAGATTAAAATTCGCTCTGGGTGCACTGTACTGTACATTCAAACATCGCATTTTACAAACTTTGGCATGGCATTGATCAAACACTGTGTCTAAACAAAAATTCTAATTGTTTAAGATTTTCATATTTTTCTGTAGTGTATATAGCTGTATTATGTTGTGTTACGTGTTACTGATCACACGTCTCTGGGATTTTATGTATGTTTGTGTATATGTTGTGTATATTCTCTGTGTGTTGACTTGTGACACACCTGTAGGCTGCGGACCTTATCGGAGACGTTCTCCTGGGACATGCTTTGCTCTGCGTTGTGCTTCTCAGCTGAGTCCTCAGGGATGAAGATACTGTCATGTGACAACGCTCGAGACCCCAAGGGATTTGTTTCCCTGAAAACACACACACACACAGATGAGTCCCACAGATGAGACAGAGTCCCTTAACAGGAAATAACTGGAAACATGAAAACATAAACATTCCTTTGTCAGACACACACACACATATATACAAGTCTCTGCATTCCAGTGTCATATTTTATGTAGGCTAGGCCATCACAAGCAGTCAGAGGCTGGTATCAAAGTGTCATGTCCTCTTTATTCGTTCCATGTAATCATTTAACAAAATATAATTAGATAAAATAATTTTTACTGCTTTCCTTCTATCACATGATGTATCAGCTGGTGACGTATGTTGAACACACAATATGTTATTTATACATACCAATTCAACAACCTACAACCACATGTTAATAGCACTGGCTGGGACACAGTTTATTCAACACAAGCAAACTTCTGACAGAGAGAGTGAAATACTGGCCATTTATATAGGACTGTCACATATAGGCCATATAGTGTTTTACAGACCTGTATATTGGTACTGATTAAACTTATTGTTATTACTGAGAAAGAGAAGCGTGTCTTACCTCAGATGCTGGCTTGCTTCTTCATCCACAGAGACCACCCCATTGCACACATCCCCAACAGAGTGACTGGGCTTGAGCTCAGCTTCGGCAAAACCCCTCTCAGAATTGCCCTCCCTCTTCTTTTTCTTCCCAAAGAGACGTCGGAAAGGCTGGAATTTGCCCTGTCGTCTCCTCTCTATAAATGCAAAGCAAAGAGTAGATAAATACATCAGCAAGTGTGTCTAATGATATCAACTAAATAATGTACCTCACCAATGAGAGTTCTTGTGTGTGTGTGTGTGTATGTGTGTGTGTGTGTGTGTGTGTGTGTGTGTGTGTATGTGTGTGAGTCATTGTACTAGTAAGAACTAGAAAGTGTGTGTATTGCAATGGGGGGGGGTGTGAAAATATATATTCTCATGCAGATGCATACAGTATGTTTATCTCTACATGAGAGAGTGACAGCAAGGCAAAGCAAAAGAAAGAGACAGAAAGAGAGAGAAAATATGGAAGACAAGGCAAGTATATGTAAGGCAAGATTCCATCGAAGGACCAGCCAACTAGAGACTCACTCACTCTATCTGGATGCAAACAAAGACAGTACCACACAGACAATGGATGCCAAACAAACAAACAAGGGGACAGATAGACCCGAAGAAGAACCACAGGGCGCCGCTTTACTAGCAGAGGAAGGCACTTAGGCACTCAGTCCGCAGCCACAGACGTTACATAATTCTCGCTGACAGATGTCTGAATTGGTTTCTCACAGTCACTCTTCACCAAGCATATCACCAAGCTGACCGCTGGCTGTATCATTTGATAATTCACTCAGGAGATAGGCGATCTCTGTTCTTTGCTCTGTGACAATTGTAACGAGTTGTATACTAGCACTTGGTGAGTCACTCTATAAATGTCATGTGTGAAGAAGTCTGAGCAGAGGCTCACAATGGCTTTATTATTGTTAAACTCAAAGCAAATCTGACCAACACAGAAAGGAGTGTAGTCAAATAGATAAAAATCACAGTAGTCAAAGACAGGACAGACACAGCTTTTGATAAGTATTTTAATCTATCTATCAGCAGACATCAACCAGGCAAGAAATATACATTTACTTTGCAGCCTGATTGTTGTTAAAACTGTAGTTTTAACAAGTAAGTCTTGAATGATCTAGCAGTGATGCCAAAGAAGACTAATCCCTAAACCTACAAACCAGCAGTTTTTTGTTTTTATCTTGCTCAGCACAAAGTTCAGTCTTAATCCTTTGATAAGTGTAAAGATTTAAGACTGCCACTAAAAAGGCGCTCTGGTGAGAACCAAAGAGACTGTGTATCAAGACTGCAACAAGGCTGCAACGTCAAGATTGCAATAAGGATACAGAGTTACAGGTTTCACTGATTTCAATATCAACAGACCACCCTTATTCATCAAAAAGTAATGCAAACTAGACAACTGTCTCAAATACAGAATGACTGAGTTTGAAATATTCTTGATGCCTTACCTGTCAAAAAAATTATGTCTGTCGAGAAGACGACTAAGAAATAGTGAAGACTGAATGTGACGTATAGATTCCCACATTCTCAATGAGAGATAAGAAAAGGACCTTTGGTTTCATATTTTATTTCCATGAGGCCATTAACGTTTTACTGCCAAGTATTAAACTCTGCGAGAAACTCTGAGAGAAAAAGACACAAACATCAAAAGTTACTATGTGCTTTCGAGGATAATCTGATTGGACTCAAAGAGTTTTACTCATTTCACGTCTTCCACCATGTTAATGAGTGTGGGAATTATTGTGTCTCTGCAGTCTCTAAACTGCTTTAAACTTACCATAACTTACAATTACTGGTTGTCTATGAGTTATGCAACTTGGATAGCATAAATCCATGGCTGCACAGCATAAATTACTATTGTTGAACAGCCGCAACCTAAAATCACATGGACAGCATACACTGCCCTTGTGTGCACCAAAAGCCCAGTCTTAACAATGGGGTATCATCATTTCAGATCACAACAACCCCAAAATGACACCAGCTATCCATTTCCCATAATTCACTCCCACTGGACTGGCTCCTCTCAACTCCCAGGCCCTGTCTCATCTTACAGACTTCAAACCCATTCCTGCTGCGTCCCTCAGTGGGATTTAGTCCATCTAAGCCTTCATGCAATAAAACCTTTCTCTATTCATGACTGTGCCACTCTGGTGAGTTGATGGAGTGAAGAGTGCTGCTGACGCTTTGTGCTGTGTGCTCACACACACACACACACACACACACACACACACACACACACACACTCCTGTGAGAGCCAGTAGGAGGGCCCAGGTGCTGATCTGAGGTTACAGGAGCACACTACACCATGCAGTGAAGACAAACGCTCACCTTCGGTACTCTAAGCACCACAGGTATCTCTTACTGAACTAAATGTAGAAACGCGTGTGGAGTTTCACCTGGCGAGTGTCACTGGGCAGGGCCCATTGTGAGTTATCAAAGGGAGGGGAAAAGGGTGTGTGCTTCAACCTTTTCTTCCACGTGAGTGTATTAAACAGAAACTGAGATTAGCCTACGTCTACTGCACTTCTTTAATAGAGAATTAAAAGAAATTTGATATGCAAAAACCATGAATTGCCATTATTTCTATACCTCTCTATGTGATGACCATATTGTTTGTGTTATTTTTAAATCATAAATGTTACAGTGTTCTGTCTGGATGCGCAACAATGATGATTTGACACATGGTGCACATAATATGCAGTAGACCATACACCAGTAAAATGCATTTATCACCTTGCACAATATCACTCTCACGCAATGCTGGTGAGAAAGTCTGTCTATAATTTAAGAGTATGCCCATCGTAAATGCTTAAGAAATTTACTCTTGGTGGTGAGATGTGAACAGAGGGACCGCTCAAAATGACACTCCACAATGGGAGTCACATTACCGATTCCAGCCACATAGAAGTTTTTTATGGCCTCACCTAACAATTCATCAACCCCAATTATTAGAGCTACTCTGGGGCCAGAATGGATCTGTACCATCACTGTATTGCCCTTGGTAAGAATTTCTCAAATGACAAATAGCCTTTCTCTCCCAGAATGCATCATTCCTCAGAGCATCAAGCTTTTGGATGCTTTCCACAGTGCTTGTGCCCTAACACACACACACACACACACACACACACACGCACACACACACACACACACACACACACACACCACCTCTCTCCCTCTCTGTACTTCAAGACTGCAGTTATGATGCAGTGTTCTTGCTCTCTTTCTCTATCCCTCTGTCGCAGTGTGTCCATCCATGTCACAGCCTGTTCCCTGCTTGGGCTCTGTTATGCTGACCCACAATGCACTGCCTCAGGTGGACTCAGCAAGTCAAGTGTGTAAGCGCAAAAGACGCAGCTCTGCAGAGACACATACTCACACACACATACACACACACTCTCCTCAGACTGTGTGTGTGACCTGCCCATCACCAATCCAACCAACCACACTCACACATACACATTCACAAGCCCACATCCAAAGCCCTGAAACATCAGTCTCCCTTTTGACCCTGTGCTCCACTCCTCCTCATGCTGAACACACACTGTCAGCATCCTTAACACAGCACACAAATCACAGACATGCCAATCCCTCACTCACCCCCAGCTGCACACACAGACACACATGCATTAAACAGCCAGCTATTGGTCGGCAAGAAAATATTGAGCTGCTGTGACAACAATGACGAAACGTGGCCAATCAATCTCTTGCCCACTGTCAGCACTAAATAACATTCTGCTCTAAAGGCTGACCTACATCTGAAGTGCCCACGGGGTGATTATAGTGTGGGCACTCTCCAGGAACAATAACACAGAGTGGCACCAACTACTCCCCCCCAAAATACACACACATACACACAGACACACACACACACACAGCAGCAGAAGCACTACGTTTGGACACAGGACAGAAGCACTAAAAAAAAGACAACGCTGTCCCACTTTTGCAAGCCTCCATACTCTAGTATTACCCTGAGTGAACCTTGAACTGGGTGATGTCAGCAGGAGAAGCCAGCTGGGGAAACTGAGGCTGTTGCCGCTAGCTAGCCAGTCACACAGTCACAGTTATCAGTTTCTGTCCAGTCAGAACTCACTCTGATTACACAGGCTTGAGATACACTATTTAACATGCAACGACTGAAATGCAGTCTGTTTGTGTTCTCTGCCTTTTCAGGAATTGCATAATGTTAGCTATTATCCTTTCAAACACAGCTTCAAAGGATTCATTGTGGATCACCACCGAGACACCAGGGAACATCTCTCTACCCTGGGGCTTGAACAATAGTAATGGCTTTCACTGTAAACATTCTCTGGCTTACTACAGTTGTATTTACTTGGCATTATCATTCCTGTGAAGAAGTAAACAACAAAACAAGGGTTATATTTGTGAAAATTTTAAGGCTGATGAGGACACACAAATACACATACACATGCCAAACAAAAAACACACACATGCCAGCACAGTGATTTTAAAGGCCTTTCCACAGCACACTCTTTACCAATGGTTGTTTGTTTCAGGATATCTGATCACAACCCATTGTCTACACACCATGCCGCATCTTAAAGAGACAGCACCAACAGCAGAACACAAATAGTAGTGTCCTCCAAAGGATGTGCTGCAGTTCTGCTCTTATGTCATGAAAGTGGTGCTGTCACTTTAAGAGGCCCAAAAGGCTTCTCTCCTGTTTACCTGGGCCATCAGATATGGTTACGTCTAAATGCGTCTCATGCTTGGTTTCCTTGGCGTCCGTCGCCATAGTAATGGCGATCTTTGTCTGTGGTAGAAGTTGGAAAAAATGAGGCATGAGCATGGAAAGATGTTTTCCATTGCAAAGCATGACTGTTTGCACGTGTGTGTGTGTGTGTGTGCGCGCGCGTGCGCATGAGTAAGAATGAGACTGACTGGCAGGTTTTTTGGCACTGATGATCTCACTCCTTGATGCCAGTAAAGGGTTTGTGATTGGATTTGATTTGATCGGAAAGAGGGGGGAGAGAGAGAGAACCCCCCTAAGAAGAGCAAGTGGGAGCAATGTGGAGGAGAGGAATGGAGAGGAGGTGAGAGGAGAGGAGAGAGTGCTGGGGAAACGTGACCGCACATGAAAGGGGCGTTTCTGAGTGCACTCAGCCAGGCTGCAGGGGTCTCTGCCCCTCTCCATCTACCTCTTTCTCTCTCTCTCTGTCTTGCAGTGATCCCTCTTTCCTGTCCCCTTTCATCTTCACTTTCCTACTCTGTTTTGTGCTACTGGTGATCCCCCTTCTCAGCCGCCCCCCCCTCTCTCTTTCTCTCTCCCACACACTGTCTCTCTCCATCAGTCTTTTCTATGCCATATCCAGATGTTTCCTTCAAACATCTTTTCACCTCATCTGTTATCCCTTTCTTCTTTCCCTCTCTCTATTCATCCCTCCTTTTCTTTCTCTCTCTGTCCTTCATTTTCCTTTCACTCAGGGCTGGCTGCTGTGGGCCCTTGGGGGAAGTGTAAGCCAGTCACTGGGTGCTGCTGGTTGATTCTGTGGGCAGATCCTGTAGGGCTGGTGAGGATAAACTCCACTGTTGGTGCTCACGCAAATAAAGCTGGGCAGACACCTGAGAGCCCTTGGATCCATTAACTCTAAAGTACTGTTAATGGAATACGTGTGTGTGTCTGTCTGTGTGTGTGTGTGTGTGTGTGTGTGTGTGTGTGGACATGTGTTTGTGTGCAAGGTCTTACCATCTTACAGTGTATAAAAGGACTTAAGACAATGGGTAGCAGAAATATAGTGTGACATGAGAGCATGGGAAAGAGAGGTGGAAGGAAAGAAAGGGCAGAAAGAGAGAACTTGGGAAGAAGGAGTGAGAGAAGGAAAAAGAGGGGCACAGCATGAGAGAGGGGTCCCTGTGCCTTCTCCTCCATTAGCCCTGCATTAGATTACAGACGTCTGGCTGAGTCAGCAATACTGGCACTGATGCCTGCTCCGTACAGCACCCAGCGCACTGCTGCTCGTATATACACCCAGCCTTCCTTAAACAACCCACACACACACACTCACCGCAACACACCACACACACTTAGCACAACACACACACACCACACCACAAATCACCACACATGCACACCACACACACCGCACACACCAATCCACACCGCACCGTCTCTACCCAACACACAGTCCACACAGTCAGCATTCCCCTAGTGCTTCCCAAAGCTATTCATTCTCACTGTACTATAATCATCATCTTCATCTTCCTCATCGTCACACACAGCTTTCTGTCTCTCTCTCTCTATCATCTGTTTACCCACAGATGTGTGTTTTCCCACTGCAGCCAGTGGACTAGAGGCGTTATGTTTCTTGCACAAGCACATCACTCACCATAATGCAGGCCTAACACACTTTTATTATCTGATCCATCAGGGGATCAGCTCCATATGCCCTGAATAAACAGCAACACATTTCTGTAGCAAATGTGATAGTTTACAGAAGTAAGTACAAGGCTGGGCAAGACAAAAAAAATCAGTAGACATCAAAATGGAAATGAAGTACTTTATAAAAGCAGAGCTGAAATGACAGTATTTCTTGTTTTGTTTTGTTTTTTTAAACAAAAAATATGTGTGTCTGTGACAGATGCAAGTCCTGCTTTGCTTTAGCCAGACAACATCTGACAGCTGCACAGTCTTCTGTTGGTTTGAGCTCTGGGCTGTCTGTAGGGACAGTGAGTTGTTTGTGTGTGCGTGTGTGTGTGTTGGCTTTTATTTTTTTTAATGTAGTCACCCCCTGCATTATGCATTTGTTAGCTGTTGTGAGTTTTGGTATATCTTTACTTGTTTGTGTGTGTGTGTGTGAGTGTGTGTGTGTGAGCACATTCGCATGTGAGTGTGTGTGTGTGACTGCAGTACACTGAATGGAGACCTTAGCTGAGCTGCAGATGGGATGGGTAAAGTGTGTGCCATGTGTTCTGTGCGGATGGCCAAAAAGAGAGAGAAAGAGCGCTTCCGGATGATGGAGAAGTCTGTGTGTGTGTGTGTATGTGAAGGGGGAGGGGGGTGTGGAGCTGCAAACGGCATCCCAGTGAGGTGCTCTCCACACTGGGGCAGGAGTGCAGCAACAGCAGCAGCAGCCAGTCCCCACAGCAAACAGCATCAGCTTGCTGGAGCAAGCAAACCTCCCTTCCACACACAACACAGGCACCTGCACTGCAGTGCTGCTTCATTAGCTCCTGGCTAGCTGGCACGATTCAGCATTGCAAAAAAAAAAAAGGAGACAAAAAAAGGACAGGAAAGGAAACCTGATGGTGCTGCTACTGACTGTTACACAGGGCAAAAGCATAGCGTATAGGATACAACGTATAACGTTTAGCGCCAGGCCTGGCTACACACCACCAAACTGATGCAGCATCATCCATAGTGTTAACAGCAGGGGCCGAATCTTCACCCTCCAGTGGCGCACACACTACTCATGCACATTCAGCGCCACCGCTTGTGATGACATAATCACAGTGCTTGTGCTCCGATGCACAACGGCACAACAATGGAACGCGAACAGTTGGATGGCTTGACATTTGCCTGCGCGAAGAAGAATGGTCATTAACTCAGAAGGGCGGCCCTAAAACTCACTCACTTACTCACTCCCTCACTTGGTGGAGCAGTGGAGGAGTGTTGCATCAATGTGCCAAAGCTCAATGGCATGTCTCAAGTGTCCTGAAACACCGTGGTTAGTTAGCACGGGTCATTAGCTCGAGATATTACACTGTGAGTTAGTGGCGGTCGCTCAGCAGTGGAGCTAATTGTTGGGTGCAGGCTGATCTGGCTAATTGCTAACGAAGGCAATAGCACAGCTAGGGTGACCAGATCACAAGGATTTAAGAGGGGAAACGCAGGAATATGGAGCCATAATTATGACAAAAGCTGCACAAGTACCATAAAAACAGGGCTTCTATCTTCCTAAAACTCAGTTAGAGAAACCACAATTGCAACTAGATGTTATATTTTACTTTTGTTAAAAAAAGTTTAATTCACTGAGAATTTACTGTCAGTGGGGCCAGATAAGTGAAAGACTTTCGCTGCAGGTACAACACAATCATTTTTTACTGACCTTTTCAGACTTTTGATGTAAAGTGATCCTGGCTCTCCTGATCTCACAATATTGACCTTGTTCAGTCTGAACTGATATGCCTTTTGTAGCCCATGGAGTGTAGTCTGGGCCCAAAGTTCCTCTGCACACTTTCATGTTCTCTGATGGAACATGATGACTGATTGCAACTGTAAAATGAAGAACCTGGATTTTTGAGCACTGGGAATTGTTTACCAAGCCTGGATAAGGCTATACAGGCATCATTTTGTGTCTTTTGTGTCTTGTATGAACTGGTGCAATCTAGCTTCAGATTTTGTCATACTTAATATAACAATATCCCTCTTACTTCCCAACATAAGTCTGGTCACCCTCTGAAATAATGGAAAAGTAAAACAAAGATAACAGAAGCTTAGCATCCTATTTGATGATATAGCAAAAACTGTTTGCTAGCATTTTATTGCATTGCAGAGCAGTACCTGTGCTAAATGAATATGACTTGGCTGATGAACTGCCATAGTTAATCACATTAGCAGGATGAACAAAGTCACTGTAACTGGCATAATCCTCTGATTATTTGTGTGGCAGAGTGACAAAGCTTACCATCAGGGTTGGCTAAAAGCATGCCAGCACACAGTGACTTAGCCTAAGTGTGTTTTCACTACAGAAATACACAAACACTTATCGTACTCTACCTAATTCAGCTGCACAGCTCGACAAAGCTGCGCACCACTGCAGTAAAACCTTAGGAAACATTGACTTGCTCTTCTGCACCTCGAGTTTCCTGTCTGTTCTTGTTTTGCTATATTTTTGTTCACGAGTCCCGATGCTGCTCCTCAGTCAGCGGCTTTGGAGAAATACAAGACACACACACATACACACACACAAACAAAATGACACATAGTATCTCTTCTCAACAGATTATCTCACAGTGTCTGGAGACTGTACAAACCAGGGCCAAACGTTTTCATTGAGAGTCTACAAGAAGTGAGATGTAGACTTGGATGATAGATGGGTGGAAATGTCACTCCAAGTGCTGATCCAGGGTCAGGTTACACTACACAAGCAATATGAGGAGAGGAGAGAGTACACCATTCACCCTGGATCAGCATTTAGACAATTCCCACCGACAGCACACAAGTTCATCTAGGATGTAAAGATGAACACATTTGACTGTGCGCACTTGTATGAGAAAAAGTAAAACGTGCTGCTGAAGTGGGATGATTAATATTTTTTTCACCATAGGCCACTGCCTCCCTCATATCTCCAGGACAGACAAAGTACACACCACTGCAAATGCCAGGATGTCACTATGCTGGCGAATATCCGCATGCAGGCAAATGTAAATGTCATCTGGATGTGTACTATATGCCAACAACATGTTGGGAGTGTATATCGAACAGCACAACCTCACATTAAACATCCCCACACAATGGAAATTATTCATGAAAAAATGCAAAACCTCTGGATTTATACCACATACACAGATACACACACACACACCCCACACACAAATATTCACACATACACGCAGGTCATACACACACACTTCCCTGGTCTTTCTACAAAACCGTTGACCTGCAATACACAGCAACCCCTAGCTCTGTGCAGCCCTCTCCCAGACACAGCAGTCACATGCAGTGCTCGCCTAGGGTGAGAATAAATGAAGGTAAAGAGGCAGTGATGAAAGGAATGGCGTGAACATGAGAGGTCAGGAGAGATACAAAAGGAGGGTGGGTGAAGGAGGAGGTGGGGATTGGGGGTTGAAGGAGAAGCAGCTCATGTGATCCGGGTTACATTTTCCACAAGCTCTCGTGCAGCCAGCATCACTGAGACCATTATGACCACCATGTTCCCCTGTCACACTACAGCAATACATGCTGATACATACGTTTATAAATTTTCTGCTAAAAAACTGTCAGCATTAGGCTAGAGTAACAGCATACAATTCTACTTTGATTATGTGGTAAAGAAGGATTTACTGAACAACGTTAATGTATATGATTTGCTTTCCTAGTCCTTTGGAGGGTTATTTAGAAATGCAATAATCAATATACCTGCTCTATACTGTACAAGATTGCAAGCTTACCTTGGAGTTTTGTTCCAGAGTATAGAGGTGTGCGAGCCGTGTTTGTATTTGTGTGTTTAAAGGTATGCTCGACTGTGCGTGGGGCTGTTCCACTTGCCTGCTGTTACTGTGGAACTGGGGCATTACCTGGAGTCAGGTGTCACATTGCGCAGATGCAGTGAGAGGTGGCGTGTGTGTGTGTGTGTGTGTGTGTTTGCATGCCCTCAGAGAGATATGTTTGTCTTACAGTCTATGGTCATACTTAATATATGGTCATAATTAATATATATGCACACACATTGTCTGTTACCCAGTTTATATTGCTACTGTATATTTTGCATATTGGCTATGAGCAACAGTTTTTATTGTAGCTAGTTTTGTATATCTTCACACTCTGCATAAGTCTATGAAAGTTACCATGGAATTATATTGGACTCAAAGGTAGCTACCTTTCTGTCTGTCTTGAAAATCTATAAGGACATTTGGTAAATAATGAATATAGTTTTGGCTCGGTGTATCATGTCTGAGCGTGCTTTTCCATGTTCACATGAATATATTAAGATAGCTATATATAGAGAAATGTACTATGCAGTCTGTCAGAATATATCAGTGTGTGTATCTTTGCATGTCAGTTTGGCATTGCATGTGCCTCTGGATATGAATAAAGAAGACTATGCTGAAAATGTGTCAACTGTGCAGTATCTTAGATGTTATGAATGTGCATGCCTGTGTGTGTATGTGTGTGAGAGAGATAGAGAAAGGAAGAGAAAAACTGAGGTCTTGGTGAGGTACTATGGACACTTATACGGCAGTGTTTGTTACTGCTAACAAAGATACACTTTGTTGGCCAGCCAGCTAACCAGTGCAGAGAAGAACACTGCACCATTGATCTATTCCAACTCCCCAACATGCACAAAGAGAATCATTGTTGATTAACTGTAAGTGTGTGTATGTGCATATCCCATATCGCTCTGTGTGACTACAAGGCAGAACTACAATTCCATACAATTCATTTCCATTTTATGGAGGATGACACAATTTAATAATGAATACTGCCAATCCTATGTTATGGTATCATGCTGTTGTCTGCAATGGTACTGCCGGTTATTATGTAAGTGTATGCATTTAGTTAATGTGAATAAGCATCCAAGATTTAAAACCAATTAAAAAATATTAACATGAATGCAGTATAAGATGTTGATTGCAATCACAGTTAATTATGACTTAAACAGAGATAGGCAAAGATTACATCAGGCTAATGCCACCTCTGTAACTTAGCAACCACTGTCACTTGCACATCCTGCCAGCTATTCACATAACCTAGCGGTTACGTTTTAAAAGCAAAGGTTATGTAGGTTAATGATGAACTTATAGTTGTAACGGTCCTGAGATATTATTTCTAAAATATACTAAAGACTGTGGTCTGTCCTTGGGGTCTGTCACTGCTGCACTGGTCTACCATGGTCACACCTGATATTTAACAACACATCCTGCAAATTTACTACTGCAAATATCAACAATGACACAAGGGTATATTTCAGAATACTGTGTTTCAACAAAAAATAGACAAAAGCACAGTAGTCTTTATACACCTTTAAATGAGGATATAAGTAGTCTGGGATAGTGTAGTTCCCTATGCATTCAAATATGGGTTAAAGCATCACCTCCATGACTCCATGATGTGGCCTAAGGGGTATATGGACCGATAGGCTGCATTAGCCAGCTGCACTGGAGCCCTCTCTAGCGGCTACTGCAGTCCCTTGTGGGATGGTGCAGTTTCATTGAGCTGTCTGACAGAAGTTATGGTAATCAGCCCTAAGGGACTCCAGTGATCTCCTCGCCCTGACTCTTGGCTGCAGGCCGTGAGCCTGGCTGCTCTTCAGATGCGTTGCACTTCAAAGAAAATGAGTGATTCCCTCTAGCTGTACCCTGGCAGCCGGGACGAGACTGTGCAGCAGATCGCTTTTAATAACAACAGCAACAGCCATACTCCCACGAAAAGAGATACTTAGCAATCTCACTCCAGAGATATTAGCCATGGGAGTCAGGAAACACATTCCACGGAACACATGGAGCAAGGGGTTAGTATGAAACGGCCAATTCACAGCCTCTAGGCTTGCTGAAGACACTCTGGTTTGGATTATTCTACAATCACACTGTTGGGGATTCACAGAGGTCTGTGAGTGAGTGGTAAAATCTGAGCCATATCTGCACAGGGCCTGTATAACAATAGCTGTGAAAGGTTCCTTGTCATGTCTTCCTGTTTTGAAAAATGAAAACACATCTCTGGGAGACACACTGACTGAATCAGTGTCCTGAGTGGTCACGTCTCACAGAAACTGCCGCAGGGCCATAAATTCAAGGCCACTTTTCTTCACAGCTGAAACACTAGCAGTAGAGGTGCACCCTGGAACCATCTTTTCCATTCAATCCAGACAAAAATGACAGCTTCGATAAAAGTCAACAACAAGCAAAGCTCGTCTCTCTCTCTGCATCGTGGTCCTGATGCCACCGACGTAGTCGCACAAACCTTGAGGCCAAGTGGGAAACATTCAGATGACATTCCAGCGCACTTTGCCAATAATAGCCAGTGCCTTGGGGACAAATCACAACTTCAGGGGAAAAACAGCAGCTGTGACATATCCTTGCAGAGAGAGTGCTTTCAGATCAGATACTGTATCTACACTGTGGACTGTATCACTCCTGAAATGAGGCAGGGGGAGGTGTACCCATGCTTTTGACCATACACCTGGGTTTTCACACTCTCAGGCATATGAGCATGCTGATTTCCATATAAAAATATATAATGAGCCTGTAATTCCACTGAGCCTTGCAGATAAGAATCTGGGTTAAGTTAGATACAGCTCAGAGGCTGCTAACAGAGATCTTGGGTCAGATCTGGTGATGTAATTACCCCATGTGCGACTGCATATGTGACTTCTTCATCTTGTCTTCCTCTTACTCCTCCTCCACACTTTGACTAGTGTCAGTCAGCCAAGCTGGTACACAATGTTTACAGACTTGCTTCTCTTACATCATGAACCAAGGCGTAAACAACCACAAACACTGTGGTTGTGATCAGAGTAGGCTCTTTGTCTTTAAGCCCACATAAGCCCTCATCTTTTCAAGATGAGAAACAGGAGGACCACTGTCCAGCCATGCTGCTCTCGTGCTGTCATTCACATGGCAAAACAAACACATTGCTCACACTGGCCATGTGTCGCTGGGCTGTGCCCTCGTCGCTTTGGAAGTCAAATGTTCTGTCTCATTATCGTCTTCTGTCCTTTCCGTCCTCGTGATTTCTCTTTGTATCTGTTTTCCTTGGTTCGCTCTCAACACAAATTACAACCAACCCCGCCCCCCCCACCCACCCCCCCAATCCATCCCCCAACAACTGCATTGTTTGTCCAGACTTGTCAAAGCATAAGAAACTCTCTTCATCTACCACAGTTCTTCCTTTTCTCTGATGTGATTGTTCTTCTGTATTGCATAATTGCCTTTGTCCCTCTTTTTTATCGTTCCTTCCATCTTCTCTTTCTCCTAGCTCTGCAGCACTGGCTTCCTTCACCCCTTTGTTTTGTCTGCCTAGCTTACATTCTTCCACACACACTCAAAAGCACATTACTGTGCTCTTTCTCTCTCTCTCCCTCTCTCTCTTTCTCTCTCGCTTTCTCTGAGGGCAGATTCAGAGGTCTTGCGCGGACAGTAGACGTTCTGCCAGCCATATCAGACTGGCTGCTTCAGATGCCTATCTCCTCCTCTCCACTCTTCTCCTCTGGCTTGTCTGCTGCACTCTACTCTACTGGGCTGTTACTGTGTCGTATTCCTCCTGCTCCAGCTGAGTTATGGCTGCTCCCCTAGTGCCACAGTCAGATCCAGCCATCTCTGTGACCGTTTAACTTCTGGACATACACACACACACACGCAGATACACACCACACACACACACATGCAAGGCCCTGCTCTAGGGCACACTGACCAAGACAAGAGAGCATGGAGGAATCTGGGTAGACAAAATGTGTGATGGTGTACAGGAGGCTTGTATAAAATCACTGACTAAATGAATCAATTAGTGCATGTAAGATTGAGGGGTAGCCACTTGGGTAGCCACTTGCCAGTCTGTTTACATAAGGTGTTGGGATGAGCTGGGGGGTGCAGATAAACAAAGAAATACATCATTTATTGCTGTGCATTTGTGTGTGTGTGAGTGTGTGTGTGTGCGTGTGTGTGTGAGTGTGTGCATGAGCATGAGGATGTGCACAGCACACACAATATGTGTTACCATTTATGAATGGATTGGACTGGCCTGGCTTAAGCCTTTATTTTGTGTTGTAGACATGTTCGACTCACTCAATGACTTATTGATTTTTGTGTTAATCCAAATCTTTTCTGCCTGGCAACCTTCAGCCAATTGACATTCGTTTAACTGGGTCATCCATACGAGTCCAGTCATCTTCCCTCTCCTACCTTCTACACAGCAATGGATTCTATAAAATTAAACTGAACACCTGTGATGTTACTGAACTGTTTTCTGACGTTTTCTGTTTAGCATTTGGTGCAATAAGGCCTACAAAACAAATAGTAATATTTGTTTCTAAAATGTAAATGAACTTGTTTTGTAAATCTAATGTTTTTTGTCCCTTAAATTAAGGTACAGTATACAATGGTTTATTTCTCTCAATTTCATACAGAACGAGGGCCAAAGTTTTGTATATTTGTATCCAATAAATAATCCATCTGCAGATTATTTATATAATCAGAGGCATGCTTTTGGTTCCAATCGTATGTGAATTCTCATTTTATTAGAGAGAGAGAGGAAAAAAATCCAAACTCATGGGCAATGACTAGTCACAGGCTGTCCCTACTCTTGTGTGCACCACACACCCCTCTATCCGGCCTCAGCCTCAGACATGTTTGTTTCCATCCCAACACCTGTCACACAGACAGACCACACTTAGGTCAGAGGCAGGAGGCTCTTCCCCTCCACTGCGTTGCTTGTATTGATGCAGCACTTTTCATTTATTAATATTAATCTTCTCCTCCATTAAATATTAACGCTGGGGCTGGGGAGACTGAGGCCTTGAAGCAGCGGGTCACTAGTTTCTTCTGCAAGATTAAAGAATGGGACCTGGTGAATGAAAAGATCACTCCACTACACTGGGGGGTATGGTGTACTGCTGTCTGCCTCTCCTGAGGCTCTTCTCTCACTATCATGTGATGGTCATTTACAAAGAATTGCTGGACTTTCCTTCCTTAATTTTCCTTGTAAATGCTGTCTCAGCTTGATTCTAACACTATTCTATCCAGCCATCCACCTGCTCCCCAGTCTAATATCTATCTATCTATCTATCTGTCGGTCTGTCTGTCTGTCTATCTATCTACATATGTAATGTTTGTCTATCTGACTTGACCTTTCTAACCTCTTCTCTCTTGAGTACATTCTAACCTCTTCTCTAGTGCACTGTGAAACAGTGTTTTTCTTTTGTAGGTGAGACTGCGACAATGTCAAGTGGCTCCTGTAAGAGCACATGTCATGGCAGATATTCTGACTGATGTCAACAATGCTCTCTCACATGGGTTCTCCACCTCTATAAATGACCTCCATATTAGGCATAGGACTTTATCATTGCAGCCCACTCAAAACAGACCTAAATGTGTGGGATTCCTGTGCTCTCAGGGGCTTGGCTCAGGTGCTGCACGAGTGTGAAATTCATATTTCATAAAGACCAGAGTAAAGTAGGAACAAGAGGTGAACTAAGCTAATCCTGAAAGCAGTTCCTTTCAACCACAGACTCCTGGCAGCAAAGATGTTTCTACATTATTCAGTCCCCCCATCAAGGAATTGCGCACCTGATCTGCGTCAGCTATTAGCCTGTCTCGTGGACATTTCTGATCTCTCGAATGAAGACCTACAGTGAAAACATGCGAGGTCGTTTCTCGAATATTTTAAGCACTTAAATTTATTTTTAAAAGAAACCAAAGATGAACACTGAAAGATGTAGCCATGCAATGACATCCAAGCCTGAAAAGCATGTTTCTGCTCACATCTTCAAAACAGCAGCATGCACTGTGTGTCACAGGTAGCTATAGGCTACGTTAGGACAGAAAATGCAGCCAGTGATACCCGTGAGAGCATGGGGGTGTCGGCGACACGATGGCTGAGGGGGGCAAAATCTAACACCCTCAACCACACGTTGTTTGCATTATCAGTGAAAACGGGCCAGTATGACTGATTCGTAAAACTGGTTGAGTAGCTTATAGCCAAATGTATATATATTTGGTCGTGAACGCTTAAAATTAGCCTAATAGCAGAACCTGAAACAGATGTTTAGTGAACAATGTCGATCACATAGGCTAGGTTAGACAATAACACAATATTGTGCTATGCAGGCTACAGTGATAATTACACATAGTTGAACGCAGAGTGGAATGCCCAATATCAAATGGCAATATAATGCGTATGAAATAAAACGCCAATCCACACATCGATCATAATTGCCCTCCTACAGCGCGCACGTCTGTGGAAAATATATAATTCCCTTGTTCACGTACAGAACAAATAGCCTACCATGGCAAGGTCAATTTTACACAAAGCCATCATCAGATCAGTTAAAATAATAAAATGAAGAATAGAGCCCTACCACCTTGGAGATCTTAAGACTGATGGGGTGTTCCTAAGCGTCTGGTAACCCGCGGCTCTCCCCATTCACGCGCAGCTCCCGACCTCCTTTGTGTGTTGCTGATGCTGCGAGCGCTCGCTCTCCTGCCGTCGGACGGACAAGCATGAGCAGTCGTTCAGAGCGCTGACTGCCGCGAGGAGGCTCCGCTTCCCGCACAGCTGCACGTGAGCCGGGGAGGGTGTGGCTGATGAGCGTCTACCCGCAGACTGCAAAATCACTCGCTTACCGAAATCTGCTGGTGCCAACCTCCATCGACAAGTGATCAGTGATCGATCTATTTTAAGGCTTACATCAGTTAGCCTAGTGGTCTAGGCTACCAATGTTCTTCAAAATAAGCGAATAGCACAAAATGGACTATCTCAAAAAAGGTGGAGATTGCGTGCACAAACTATGGCTATCTCTGCACACGGGGCAAACTGGTGGATAAAATTATGGACCATTTTCTTAGGATCATCTATGTCAGTGAAGAATTATAATCTGAATGATTAGATGATTGTGATAGGAATACAATGGTGCATGGCTGTGGGACAATATAGAATGTTAGCAGTTCTTTGTTTATTTTTTATTTTCCTCCATAAAATCGGTCTTTTCAAGCATGTGGGCTTTGACCCGAGATTGTTAGATCCTATGGGCCATGATGACTCAAAGCCAATGTGCATCCTGTAAGGTTTCCAGAGGAGCATATGCTATTTGAATTTTTTAACAAGCTTTGCATTGTGTCCACGAGGAGGCGCCAACAGCCCACACGTCGCAACGTTGACTTGTACCGAAATGGGTGGTGTTTATGTTATTTTGACAGGAAGTTTAGAAAAAGGCTGTGTCGGATGCATTTGTTGACTTCATGATTTGAACTGGAAAGATGCCTGAAACGGAAATATTGTTACATATCTAATCTTTGTTATCTTCGGAAAGGCTAGGACCCTTTAGTAGCCGTCTCCATGGAGATTTGATAGTGTACACAGCGTCTACTAAGTTCGGCGCCATTTTCAAACATCTTTACCGCCCAATGCTCTCTCTCTTACAGCAACTTTGTCAGTGAAGATTGTCCAAGGACTAACGCTTGGCAATGACTGAAATCAAAATTAGATAGTGAGCCATGCGGCAAAATTGGCCTAGGCACGGCCTGCGCTTTTTGTTATTACAATCGAAGGTGACGTTGCAAAGTTGACTTTATGCAGATAGAAGTTTCGCTTGCAGTGGCTTTCTAGACATAAAAGACAACATCTACATATCAGCCCAACGTCAACCTAGCGTTAACTTTAAGCGCTAACTTATCCGTTGTGGAGGTCGTTTGAAGAATGAACCACGGGGAAATGCTTCGAAAAGACAGCTGATACTTCCTTTCGGAGACACCATTATATCAGTTCGTGAGTAACAAGTGCTGTGTCATTAATGGTATAGGAACGTTAAGATAGCTAATCATTACGCTTATGCTATCTGACAAAGTGAAGTTAGCATGGTAGCTAACTTGGTAGTTAATTTGTGTAAGCACAACCTTAGCCTGATGTTAGCATGGTAGATTAATCATCCTGCCAACATCCTGTAAATCTAATCTACCTACTGCACTGCACAGCTCAGCACTCAGTTCGTTGACATATTTGTCACTTAGCGATAGCTAAACATATTGACGTGTGCTAACCAGTTTTGCTCAGATTGCCATTCTAATTCTGACAGGTTAGCTAAAGGTTCAAGCTGTCATTAAATCGTTGGTTTAACATAGTCTAGCATTATGCAGGGTAACCTACTGGCGTTAGTTACACCGTGCTGTCAGGTAGAGTGAACCTTGACAAACAAAAATGAAAGCAAAAATGGAGCGCAATTTGGGTTACCAATATAAACATTGTAGTCCCTTTGTTGCTGTTTTTGAGGGTTTAGCAGGGTGACATTGTTGACACAACTTCCAACTTCCACACAGAATTGGTGCATTGACTGAACTGACTGGCCCGTAACAATGAGTACCACTGTCGAGAGGAAATTTGTCAATCTAAGGAAACGGCTAGATCAGCTTGGATACAGACAGCCGCTGGGAATCGATTCCTTGCCTCTGGTTGAGAAACTCTTCAGGTAAGTGGTGACGGTAACTAACACGCAAAATCAGGACGGTGTTTATAAGGACTTGCTTCTCTGTCGGTAAGAACATTCAAGCAAAGCCACAGATCTATAGAACTATGTGTAATATACGTTTTTGTCTTCACGTTTCTGTGTAAATGATGTCTCTCCAAGTTGCCACATATGGTTACTTATGTGTTTGCATATTCCAAAAAGTCAGTTCCATTGTCTTACATCTTTTCAAATGGCCTGCTCTTCTCTTCTAGTGACCTGGTGCACACCACTGAAAGTCTGCGAAATGCCAAGCTTTGTGCTGGCAAAAGTGAAAAGGAGAGTCGAAATCTGGATGCCCTCTTGGAGCCCTACAAGACAGAAAATGCACGCCTGGTGCGGGAGAACAACGAGCTGCACCTTGGCCTTCTGAAACTCAGGGAGGAGAAGGACCGGCTTAGCAGAGGTAGAAAGTTAGCAACACCTCGACCAATTCAACCACTTTCAACAAGAATTGGACCTACTGCGCATCCACTTGCGATCAGCTTTTTAAATTTATGAATCATGGAGTCATTCACTAGTTTTGGATGCCTAGCTACTTAAGTCTGTAGAGGCTAGAGAATGTGATGTGTTCTAGATGAAAGTGCCAAAACTGTGTCAAACTTATGCTCATGAGTAGAGGGCCTGTCCTGCTTTGCATCAGGCAGTACTGTAATGCATGGTGCACTGTAAATCACAGAAATCGCAGTGGGATTGAGGTCATCTAGGTCTTACTTACACAGCTTTTCCCTCACAGAGCTGAAGGCCTACATAAGAAAACTTGACCATGAGACGTCAGACCTGAAATTCCTCAACAATCAGTACGTGCACAAGGTGCGCTCCCTGGAGAAGGAGAACGTGGCCAAAACGGAACGCATTCAGCAGCTGCAGGAGAAGAATCTGCAGGCAGTGGTGCAAACGCCAGGTTTGTCCAAAAAAAACCCCACACAGAACCTTCTAGCATCGCTAGACACTCTAGCACAAGCACTACCAGATGTATGTAAAGACAAATGGAGGTCCTTGTCTATTGAGCTCATTCGATCCGTGTCTCAGAGTTCTCTGCGGCCATATTGTTGACATAGAACTTGTCTATTAATGCAGCTGTCTGTCAGAGCTGTGGTAGCTTTTTGACACCCACAGTCCAAAAACATGAAGGAAAATCTGTCTGATGTTTACACAGGAGAGAATAGCTCACTAGGAACAGGCAAAACTTCCATCCACACCACTGTCATCATTTTATCACAGGTAACATAAGATTATTGATTATTGATCATTCGTGTGAGATTATCTCACACGAAGCCTGTAGCCTGGCTTACTCATCATTTAGACAATGCTAGTTTTAGGGAAGGTGATGTTTGAAAGGTGATTTATTTTGTCTTGGTCACTGGTCAATAAAGTTATGCAGCCTATGAGTGACGGTGAAGTGTGTCTGCTTTATAGAGCCAATTGAAACACTTTAATTTGGCAAAACATAGTTTACAATGAGGGAAGACTGAAAGCTAACATTTAATTGAAATTAGCCGGCAAGAATACATCAACAATATGGCCACTTAAACGTCTTTTTGGAATTGTGAAAGAACCCTATACTCTGTGTTTAGGAGCATCGGGCTCTGTGTACTCTAGTCTTACAACTTGAAATGGACTGACTGTAAACACTGTGTTTGGGTAGGAGGAAAGAAGCGAAGCATTCCTTTCAGACGCCAGCGGATGCAGATTGACGAACTCCTGCCGCCCTCCCCTGGTCCCACGGCAGCGATGGTGGCGCAGCCTGATGACCCGTACATCGCTGACCTGCTGCAGGTGGCCGACGACCGAATCCAGGAGCTGCAGCAAGACGTCACCAAGCTCCAGGTGGACTTGGAGAGAACGCAAGCCGGAATTAAACACCTCAACACTCAAGTAGGCAATCCAAACACGCATGGTTAACACTTAATCATAAAATTCACTTACTGATGCCTTTTAGTATCGTGTTACTGTGTTAAATGGTGGAATGATACACACACACATACACACACAGTGTACTTACCAGAAATAGTAATTCAGCTGGCTGTTGTTTACCATCAGGTAGAAGAGAGAGACAAAGAGATTGAGCGCCTGAATCGTGCCTTGGATGGTGGCCGCCCTTACGATGTCATCTCCCTGGAGGCCCAGAACATCAGCAACGAGAAGCTCATCGCTCACCTCAACCTTCAGGTACCGGCTTTATTGTTGTTGTTTGTATTTGCGCACCCTTGCTTACAGTACGGCTGTAAAGCTCTGCGAGAACTGGCAGCGGAATGGATTTGAACTTTCAGCTGACACAGAAGGTACTAAGCAGCTTGTTGGCATCAGCGCATGTGAACCTTAGGCAGCTGAAACCTCGCCGTTTGCTGATCACACATGGCCTTCAGAGGGCTCATTCAGTGTACTGGCCAGTGCCACCTTCTCACCACGCATGCTGCTGCCTGAGCCAAAACCCCTGTAATCTCACCACACATAACACCATAAGAGGCAGTGTCATTTAGCGCCATCTGATGTTGGACATCAGTATAGCAACGGCGTATGAAGTAGAGGCTCAGTTCTGGTTCCCTCTGGCTGTCTGTCCAAATAGTCTTGTGCCAAACACAGCTGTTCCCATGGCAGTAAAGATACACTTACAAAATCACTTTTAACTACTACCCTAGTCCCAAAACATCACTGCCAAGTAGCCTGTAGTATACTGTTAGCCATACGTAACCTTGGATAAAAGCACGTGCTAAGTAAATAACCATAAGTGTGAAATCCTTTGAAAATTCTCTCCGCTGTCAGCGTTCTACACAGATGACTTGCTAGCAGCATAGGCAACACACTGCAGGAAGAAGAACACCTGCGTACAGATATGCAGATCACGAGGATCTTGTATTTTAAAGATTACATGAACAAAAGCAATTGTACATATATTAGTAAGCAATTTATCAAACATAGTTGATGGGACGCTGTCTCTGCTCTCTCCCCTGTCTGGGTGACCCTCAGATAGAGTACCTGCAAGAGACCAACCGCACGCTGGAGCAGAAAATTCAGGGTCTGCAGCAGCGGAAAGCGGACGCCAACGCCGAGGCAGCTAACCTGAGCATGCGCAACCAAGAGCTGTGCCAGGAGCTCACCCACATCGACCATCTGGCCCAGCAGCTGGAGAAGGACAGGGAGCTGGTGCTGGAGACGGCTGACGAGGAACTGCAGGAGGCCAAGGTAACGCTTGCTCCAGCCTCTCCAGATACCATGGGTCAAGGAGTACAGTAGTGCAGTGCAGTGCTGTAGGAAAAAAGAGTAGAAACAAATGTGCTCTTCACATGGGGAACGCTCATTTTCAATTTATTTAGGGTTTGTTTGTATTTGATATGAAGTAAATCAAGAAGAAATGGTCTTAGAAGTATCAAACAAACTTTTTTTTTTTTTTGTAGAGACTGTACTCCAGTCCACAAAATAGCCCTTGTTGACATTGTAAAGCCCTGTCCATTGTTTTCAGGGCTCTCTTGCAAAAGAGATTAAATTTCCCAATTTCACTCCACCTGGTAAAATAAAGGACAAACGGCTACAAATAAATAAGTCTCACTGTGTTTGACCCTCTCGCGAGGATAAAGCTATTGTGGACAGGTGGATGCGCCCTGGAAGTCTTGCTGATATTTCTCTGTTCCCTCCCTTCAGAGTGAGATCCAGAGGCAACAGGGGGTGATCGAGGACCTGGAGAAAGTCGTCTCCAAACTGAAGAGGGTATGTCTGCGTCCGGCGGCATCCTGCCGCTTGGATGCTGTCATGTTAAATGGTGTGTGAAACGCACCATCTGGCCACACAGGCCACGTCAACATCAGAGATCTCAATATTATCTGTGGCTCTCTGGAAGATGAGAAAAATAAATAGTCATTGCTTGTGTATATGTATTATACCAGTAGGTCTCGTAAGGGTATGATGAATTAAAAGATGGTCACAGGGTTAAATAGCATGTTCTCCAAAACAAAACAAAAAAATCTCTAGTCTTGTATTCAGCTTCAAGTTAATGTGTTCAAAATGCGTTGAAATAATCTGATTTTTATTTCCTAGTTGTCTTTGAGTGGAATTCCCCTCTAAAGCATCTTATTGGCTAATCTGAGCTATGGCTTAGTTTAACCTCACTTGTTTACTGCTGGGCAGACATTCTTCTGCCCTCTGATTGGTTGACGGCAGCCTTTGGCAGGCGTCCTAAGATCTGTGATTGGCTGTGGCAGGACTTACTGGAGGGCGAACACGATAAAGACAGCGTGAGGGACCAGCTGGCCGATGCTAGGGAGCAGAACGAGAAGATGGAGGGCTTGCTGAATTTCCTGGAGGAGGAGAAGAGGAGGCTCCAGGACAAACTGGAGAAGATGACCCTGGCTGGTGAGCAGTGGAGCCCCCCTACCCCATCCCAAACCTCCTGCCCATATGGCCTGATACCTGTAGCTGCTCATAGGCCATGATGTTATGCAGGTGCAAAAGGAAAGGAAAATGAAAGTTTGCATTAGGGGGTTACAGTCATGTAAATTTAAAGGCTTAGGCTCCCCAGAACGTCTGTCTGTTGTAGAACTCCTCAGACTGAATGCTGTATGATAGATTTCCTTATGAAATAGGGGAGGAAATGTGAAGACTAAGGGCATCGTGCTCCCCCCCACTAACACCCATGCTAAGTCACAATGTTATTACTCTGTATAGCCCATCTGAACTGAGCTCAGAAGTGACTGCTCTGTGTTGTTTGAAATCTTTAGTGTGACTGTACCTTGTTATTTCTTATTTTAACTTTTTTCCCCCATTTGATTCAGCACTGGCTGTAAATGCAGTTCATGGCTAATAACATATGGTCACTGTTGTCCCCTCCAGAGAAGGAGCTGGTTCTGGAGCTGGAGAGGATGCGGATGCGCTACGGCATCTGTGGGAAGGACCGCTCACCCTCTCGCCTGGACGCCTTCGTCAAGAGCCTGGAGGAGGAGAGGGACTACTACCGCCAGGAGGCCGAGAAGTACCGTCGGACCCGTGGGGGTGGGCGGGCCAGCCGCAGCCCCTCCCTCAGCCCAGCCAGGGGCAGGAGCCCCAGGACCAGAGCAGGCTGGTACGGACGGGTAAGAAAGTCAAACCCTCCTCCAGATGATACAAGTACCTAAATGTCTTATATTGTAATACACACACACATGCAGGAAAGCTTGAGAGTGTGTGTGTGTGTGTGCAGGGGGATGCTGGGGACTTGGATATCTCCCATGTGTTAAAGGAGAGAGATGACCTGCAGGTTGTCCTGCTGGGCTTTGAGAAACAAATGGAGGGCATCCAGACCAAAGTCAAAGTCCTGACCTCAGAGAGAGATCAGCTGAGTGCTCAGTACCAACAGGTGAGGGAAGGCACACTGGCACATCAATTTAGAACAGTGATCAAAGGATGTTATGAAGTTGAACTTTTAATGAACAAGTTTGTGTATGTGTGGGTGTGTGTGTGTCCCTGTTTGTTTGTATGTGTGTTATTTTTTTATGCATCTGTGTGTGTGTGTGTGTGTGTATGTGTGTTATTTTTTATGCATCTGTGTGTGTGTGTGTGTGTGTGTGTGTGTGTGTGTGTGTGTGTGTGTGTGTGTGTGTGTACAGCTTCAGGAGGAGCTCAGGCGTGCACGTCGAGAAAGTGGCACGTCTCCAGACCTGCAACAGAGGCTGAGGGAAGAGAGGGAACAGGCTGACGCCGAGCTCCAGAGGATGACCTCCGAGAGAGACACACTCAGGGAGAGACTCAAGGTGATACTGGGTGATGACAGGTGTTCATGATGGTGGTAGTTAACCATAGAAAGCTCTGCTATTTTTGTTTGTTCAGATACAGAGACAATGAATTGGTCAAAGCAGAAAACGACAAGGGTTTTGCTGTCTAGAATTTTGTTTAGATTTTCCCAAATTCTTACTTCCCAAATTCTACTTTTCCCAAGCTACATAGGGAGTGGGAATAAGAACTGTATGTGATTGTGTCCACTATATTAATCTAACTAATCTTTGTTAAACTGCACAGCTTGCCCAGACAACTGCTTTGACTGACAGAGAACAGGAAGAGAGGAGGATATTGGACCTGGAGAACACTGTACAAACGGTAACATGCTTTAGATATTAACTATTACAATACATCATATTATATACAGTGTTTATTGAAATTGTTTCTTTGAGCAGTTCTACTGCTGTTTGAAGAGAATATTATATATAATCTCTCGCTGCATTTAATATGGTCGTTGCTGTGGTATAAGTGCCACTAATGTAACCTGGCTTTCACAACCGATTACCTCAATCTGACGCTGAGGTTGGTCTGGATGCCTAGCTGTCAGAGGTGGGATCAACGATAGTAGATCAAAATGCTTCTTTGTTGCATAATCAGCACTCTTAACTAATATGTATAATATAGTTTATTTGACTGTCCTGTTAACCAGTACATCATGGAAAAGTCTATGTCTGCGTGTTTGCAGTTGGAGCGTGAACGCTCGGACCTGCGCGTTCAAGTGAGCATGCTCAAGCAGAGGGCGGAAACAGTTGAGGCGGAACTGAGTGCTCGCACCTCTGCCATGGTGCAGAACGCTGAGGAGACTGCTCAGCAGAGGGCTGAGAGTGGGGCACTTAGGTAAGAGTGTGTGTGATTGTGTGAACATTCCTGGCATAAGGGACTGGCAATGATTGATATAAATGTTATGGATTTACACAATTCGTAAGCGATAAAATCAGTTCATAAATGACACACCATGCCATAGTACGTGAAGACAGATCAAATGTTGGAAATACAAGTCACCATACATAACTGCTGACTGGTACACAACAGTAATACATTATCATCAGATAAGTGACAATGGCGGTCAACATGCCAGCACTAATATGGTAGAAATAATTTAACTTTTTTACGTAAGAGTAGTTACTGTTAACCATCTATGCATAATTAACAACTTATGTAAACATAGGCTTAGTGGGTATGTATGCCATCAAATGTTGAAATGTCTTGCTGTGTGTGTGTGTGTGTGTGTGTGTGTGTTTTCAGGCTCCTGCAGGAGCAGATGGAGCAGTCTCTGTCTGACATTCAGCACAGACTGTCAGTGAAGACCAGTGAACTCCAGGCTGCCCAACAGAAAATAGAGAGACTTGAAGAACGCATCAGTGAGTTAAAGCCACACCACATCTACTGCATACCTGAACAGTGGCATATGAAAGGTCAAACTAAACATGAATTATTGTTTGTTTATGTCTGTGTGCCTGTATCGCGTGCGGTGTCATGTCACTGCACACGTGCGTGTCCAGGCGATCTGAGTCACCGTGGCGTGTCACAGAAGGACGAGGTGAGCGTGCTGCAGGCAGCCCTGGCAGCTCTGGACCGGGAGAAGGACGCGCTGCAGGACACGGTGGACCAGAAGACAGAGACATTGGCTGTGCTGCAGGAGGAGCTGCACAGCAAGGTACCACCCAGCTCACAGATATGAGGCTGAATCCCAATATCCTCCTAAGCCCTATGCCTTGAACCCTCAAGGACTTAAGTGGCATAAAACAACTTCATAAATGTTTTTCATGTCACTTTGAGAGCTCTGGTCCTATGGTTGAAAGTGTGGCATTAGGATTTAGTCTGCTGCTTCTTCTTCAGCTGGTAGATCTAGATGCTTTCAATACTGCAGTCAGAGGTTCTGCACCAGCAAGTAATATACAGTAAAGGTGTTCAATCTAATACTAAAGGTCTCCATGGGTAAAAGTGTTTTCTTACAGAGTTAATGTGAATACCTCCTTCTAGTACGATATGAACATCACTAAGAAAAGTAGGTGTATATATATATATATATAGAAATAAATAAGTAAATATATATATATATGTGTGTGTGTGTGTATGTATTTTTTTTTTATTATTTATTTATTATATCTACAGTGTGGCAATAATTGCTCTGTTATCTGTTATTCTACTCCAACAGGAAAAGACTCTAAAGGAAGTGAGGCTAACTGTTGCGGAAATGGAGAACTCTCTAGAGTAAGTGCCTACATTTAGTATTTTGTAAGAACTGGTGTGTATAATTTTGGTTCTGATCATTTTTCTTTTATTTCTCCATTGATGGAAAAAGAACAAGCTCACATCTGATTATTGTATGATTTGTGCACTTAAGTTTGCAGAGACGCTCACATATCTAAGCAGACATGTTGAAATCTTTGGTTTGTTATCACATTCAGTCACTGGGGGAAAAAAGTGAAGTGTGATTTTTGAAATACTAAACACGACTTGTGTGTGTGTGTGCACGTTACATACTTGTAATCCCTGCAGCCAGCTGAAGGGTGCGCTGAGCAGTCGCGAGCGGGAGATTTCCAGCCTCCGCAGGCAGCTGGACTCCAGTCAGGAGGAGCTGGCAGCGGTGGGCCGTGACCGTGAGATCGCCTTGAGAGAGAACAGGAGACTGCAGGATGACCTGGCCACCATGACCAGAGAGAACCAGGTTTCCAAGCTGACTAATACCTTCTCACTATACTTCAGTGCCACACACACACACACACAGACACAGACACGCACACACGTGTTAAATTTACTGTTCTGTATAAACCTGGTCTACAGGATTATTTCTGCAATACGGTCAGCAGTGTCATGCTGTAACTAGGCCTTCATTTATTTTGTGGTGGTTTCCCACCTTGCATATCCTGGATGGCTGGTAAACACTTGTGTTTATCCACCTGTCATATAACTGTATGCCATCCAAGTTAATTTGAAGATGGTACCAAAAGAAGTTGTCTTATAAAAGGGTCTGAAAAGCTACATATTGTTGCTTTATCTTGATATGACCATTGTAACTTCACACAGGAAGTATTGCATCACAGAGGAAACGAGTATAACCGTGTTGTATTGCTTACCTGAAGAAACCCCTCTAACTGTTGTGTGCTCTGCCTTGCATCTGCTCAGGCAGTGCATGCCGAGATGGATGAGGCTTTTCACGAGAAGGACGAACTAAAGATGAGGGTCCAGTCCTACATCTCTGAGGTGGCACGCATTGAGAACCTCATGGCTGCCAAAGTAAGATCACAAGCAACCACCAAACCAACTTTTATTTGAATTGGTTGGGTAGTAACATCTGAGAAAGAGACTGCTTACTGGCATGATGGACCACTAAGATAAACTGATTGATTTTTAAAACGGATGTCAGTGTGACATTGCCAGTTGACAATGGCAAAACACTACTCCACAAGTGAGCTTATTGCTAACACTATGACCTCAGTACTTGATGGAAGGAATTTAAGCCTCAGTATTTAGACCACACAGTGTGTGTTTCCAGTGAGACCACGTCAGAAAATGGAACTGAATTTAAGGACCAAACAGCTGAAATGCATTTTGATGTTTCTCAGTTTACCGCTCTTCTACAAATTACATCTCACAATCTGAAGTGTATTTTTCCATGATGTCCCATATTCTGTGCATATTTGTGAAAATCTAAGGATACTAGTATTAGAGTGGTGGTTTTTTTTCTTATCTTTTCTTCAAACAGTTGTTCAGATATTCAGTGATCTGTTTGCATCCCCAACGGTGATGTTGTGTTGTGTTCCTGTGTCCTAGGAGCTGGAGAACCGTGAGATGCTGGAACGGTTCCGCATGGCCCACTCGCAGGCAGAGGAGCGTGAGGCGCAGCTGCAGCAGGCCGAAGGCGTCACCAACTCCATCCGCCTGGAGCTGCTCTCCTCCGACACGGAGCGCCGCCACCTCCGTGAGAGAGTCATCCACCAGGATAAAGAGATACAGGAGGTGAGGGGGAGAGACTCAAGAGAGGGGAGGAGGTACACTAAATGGGTACACTAAAGTGAGCTTTATGTCGGCGCAGGAGTAGGCCAACTCATTCTGTCTGGTGATTGTGGGCATCAAAGGTCTTCAACATGTTACAGGCCAAGGAACCCTTGGCTTGTAGAGACGGTGCAGGGACTCATATTAGCTAAAGTTTAACTTGTGTTTGCTGCACTTACGTATGTGCAGTTGTGCAGTCTGCTGTAAGACAATGTAGAAAGGGAAATCTCGGGACTGCACTGCTAGTGGAAATATTGTAGATGTTTCAGTTCTATTATATATACTGAATATACCTACAGGAATATTCCTTATATTTCATTAATTTCCAACAGTATTTTGGATGTAGGGCATTTGCCATTAACAAGACCCTCCACACCACTCGACACCAGAGAAGCAGTAATGTTTGTCAGCTGAAACACTGAAGTCTTTAGTGTGCCTCAGTCACCAAAGCAAATAAAAGTGAATAGCTATGCAGTGCTGGCAGTTTAATAAGCCTTGTTCAGAAAATCCTTTGGGGACACATCAACACATTCGAGATAAGCTTTGAAGCCTATCTGAAATGAATTTGCTTTGGAGCCTTAAATTTTGAATGAATTTTAACATTATAGCTTTAATCTCAGAGGTGTATTAAACTTCCATTGCTTTTTCTCTCTCACGCACACACACACACACACCTCTCTCTCTTTCTCTCTCTCTCTTAGCACATGAGTGCCCTGCAGGCGTATGAGGCCCAGGTGTCTTCTCTGGCACGGGGCATGTCACGGTTGGAAGAGGAACTGCAGGTGGCGCGTGGGGAGAAGACCACGCTGGTGGCCGACCTCGGCGCCGTCAGGGAGCTCTGCGTCAAACTGGACTCTAGCAAAGAGCTCACCACACGCCAGCTCACCGCCAAGAGCATGGAAATGGAAAGGGTGAGGCTCGTCCACACACCCAGACACGTACACACACAGTAGTATATTGTACCCAATGTACTCTCTCAAATACACACACCTAGAGGTACTGTATGATTGAGTGTCTTAATACGCAGTCATGTGTGAAAAAGCTTTCCAACTGTATACCCACTGAACTAGTCATCATGATCAGAGGCAATATGCAAGAATAGCCATGCGCTGTTGTGGTATTCTCTGAAGTAAGTAATTGTGCTTGACCCCTTTGACCTTTGACCCCACACCTCCCACAGGTGTTGGGGGAGCTGGAGGACGTGCGCTCGGAGGGGGAGCTCCTGAAGAAGCAGCTGGCCAGCGAGCGGCTGACGGTGCGCAACCTGGAGACGCTGCTCTCCACCAACCGGCAGAAGGAGTTCCAGACGCACCTGAGCTCCAGCGAGAGGGAGGCTGAGCTCAAGGTGCTTAAAGACCGACTGGCACTGGCCGACAGCAAGACGTAAGCCGGGGGGGGGTATGGTAGAGTGAGATGAGTAAGGGATAACATTCTGCGAGGTGGTCATTATTGTACAATAACTCCCGACAGTGATGGAGAACTCTGAAGATCTGGAGAACTCTGAAGGGAGTTATTCCACGATAATGACTGTCTCAAAGAATGCTATCCTGCTTATTACATGGCTACCTATTGAATACATAAATAACATGACAGCGAAGCATGTTTATCATTGCTGTCATAGTAATTTTAATTAAAAAACAGTTGTCCGTTAACTTACAAATCAGCTGATTGGTTATGGCACATTCTGTTTCACTTTCCCTACCAATGGTCTGTTATACTTAGCAACGGTTCATTATCAAGAAATATCAGACTGTAGAATTGAAGTAAATGGAGAGTTCTACAGCATTATAAAGAGCCATGTCATAATGGAGTGCATTTCTGGGCTGTTGGTTCCCTCGGCTGTGCCTGGCTGTGTTGGTCAGCCTCTGTAACAAGTCCCCAACCAATAGCACAATATTTTTTTTTTTTTTTTTAATTCTTGTGTTGTTGGTTTGAAATGAGCTCATTAGCAGTGCTAAACTCTGCTTTTGTGTCAGACTGGGCATTGCAAGAGAAGGTTATGTATACTTTTTCATAACTCTAATGTAGACTGCAAATGACCTTATTTCCCAAAAAGTTATTTTCCTTTTCAAGCTTTTCATCTATCCCTATCATGCAGAGTGCATGTCTGTGTATGAAATGTGCAGTGTAAATACATTCTTGTCTTGCCTTACATTGCCTTGCTATGACAGGGGCCATGGGGAAAAGTTGGGTAAAAAAGTATTGGGATTTCACATTGAGAGAAAAGGAGACAGCATGTGGGATTCTCAAACGCAGTAATGAGAAACTTGGGAGAAACTTCAAAGGGAGAGCAAGAGAAAATACATCTATTCAGAGGACGGGGGAGGGGATAACAAGGCAACCATATTTAAGAAGACTTCTCTCCCCCTTCACAAGTAACAGTGTCAGACAGAGAAGAGGGGAAATACAGAACCAGTGTGGTGGGAGGAAGAGAGCTGGCTGGATGTGTCTGTGTAGAAAAGGTCCTGTTTTGTGTACGTAATTACAGAGCGCTGAATGCGTATAGCTGTATTTAATGTAAACCCAGCAATGGGGAAATGGCACACGTGGTGTAGACGCCAGTGGCAAATGCTTATGTTTCCATGGCGACATACATACATGTGGTCTAAGTAGTACATTGAACTTTAAGCTGCCACGGTATTCTGAGCATCGACCGAGTAGTATAATCAGACCAGGAGGTTTTATTTTATTACATGTACATGATCTTCACATGTACAGCGAATCCTGAATGAGGAATGCAATTCATACAAAGCATCCTGCAGGGCTTTGATGAGATATATTTGTCTGTTTTTTCACACTCTTAGCCTCATCTTTAAAGCCATGATGATACATGACATATTTTGCTGATTGCAAATTATAGGATGACTTGTTTTTTGCAGTAACTCTTGCAGACCTTTACTGAAAGAGTAATTGGTGTGTTCTATTTTGTTCTATTTGTGTGTGTGTGTGTGTGTGTGTGAGAACAGGGCGGGTCATGCCAGGGAAGTGTCTCAGCTACGGGGGAAAGTGTCCCAACTGCAAACGGAGATGGACGTTCTGAAGAGACAGCTGACCACCGAGCGCTTTGAGAGGTCTGTCCGACCATCCTTCCTCTCCACAAAGTCCTCCTGCTGACTCACAGTCCACCACTCCACACTCATCCTGATCAGTTTTGCATGTTGCCTAAAGCTCTCAGCTCTCGGTTTTTTATATTGCTTAAAGCTTAAAGCTCTCAGGCATTTCCAGACTGTGATTAATTGATATAATCCTGTTTTTTTGTCCTCCCCCCCAGGGAAAGGGCGGTTCAAGAGATGCGCAGACAAGGCGTGTCCTTCTCCTCCCTGCGAAGCTCCTCCCCCTTGAGCACCTCACTGAGTCCCCGCCCACTCTCACCTGAGCACTCCATCCTCCGCACGCCTGAACGAACAACAGACAAAAGCCTAGAAAAGTAAGGGGTTTTTTTTATGTTTTGTTTTAGGTTTTTTTCCTCTCCCCCAACAGGACACCACCCAGAGGAAATGCCCAGGCGCCTTCTAGAATAATCTGATGTACACAGACAGAGTCCACGATTGTTATTGCTGACTGGTTTCGCTGAGCTCTTGGAATCATTTTGGATAAACTTGCTCACATTCTGAACAGCTATCTCCGTGTCAGGCACAAAGAAACCATTTAACTTTTTTTTTTTTTTTTTTCCTTCTTTAATCTGAACATTTTTTGCCTCTTTTCTCAGAAGCGTGAGCTTCAAAGAGTGAAAACCCGAAGCCAAACCACAGGAAATGAAGGGAAAGTTATATATATATTCAGGAGCTCTCTGAAGTGTTTGCCTGCCAAACTATTATCATCGTCCACCCGAAAAATATGAAAACAAGATCCTGGTGGCCAACCAAAACCCAGTCCTGAGGTGATGTTGGACGCCTCTCATCCTTCAGAAATGCAGCTCAGCTCTGTGGGGAGTTACTGTGACTCAATCATGTCGAGTGCCTACCAGAGCGCATTATTTTTGCACATGTATGTCAAATTATGTATGTCTTTGGAAGCAATCCCATTTTAAAGCAGTGACGGTAATTGTCTACCGCCATGTGAAATGTGTTTTTATTAATGTAAGAATTGTATATTTGTAAAACTTATTTGTACAGTAATTGTCTGACTTAGATTAACTGATTATAATCTTTCAGGGTCTTACCTATACCATGTGGCATCCATGTCTCTTACCAAAGATGTTGCCATACATCATGCCACTAGCCAGGTTCGCAAACTGAAGCATTGAGATGAATACTTCAGAATTGCTCTTCTGTGTTTGTTATTTTATTTAGTCTAAGGTGCATATGAAGTGGTTCTGTGGATCATCTGGATTAATGTATTCTTTGTGAATAAAAGCTTTTTTTGTTTCCAATGGTGTCTGTGGTTTTAATAACAAAATGGCAACTTATCTAAGCGGTTACATGATGAAGCTTCATCAGTCATGGCTCATTTCTGCTGAGCATACAAAGTTTGTTGTTTGGTTGGCGACAGCAGCGGCTTTTGGGTATTTCTTAACAGACGCACTGCCAGTTCCTGGGGAAATTCATTCCACATGAAAACTGCTGAGGCTACAGTTAGGTCAGATTGACGAGCCAAAGCTGAACCTCATGGTTATTTTCACCCAAATGAGCTTGCTGCTTGCCTGCCTCTCTTGGGGGCACTCTTGGACTGCAGTGGCCAGCTTATAAATGACTCTTCTATCCTAGGGATTTTGATGTCATTTCCAGTGACGGTGTGTGCAAATGAAACGTTTCCTCATTTTAAAAAAAAGTTGTTTTGTTTATTCATTCTGCTCTAATAAAAGCTTTGCATAGATTACAATCAGAGATTCAGGAATGTGTTTATTGAGTTTCACTTGATGTTGGGAATGTGTGGTGGTAGAAAAGTATAGTGTGTATCCTGGGTCCCAGCTGGCCAGCCTGGCATGGCAGGAGTTCAGAGATCTGTTTGTGCGAGACTTTCCACAGCTGATGCAAGTAAAATGATTAAGGAGGGGCTGTAGGAGCATCTGTGTGTACAGAGTGATGCCCTATAGAATCTATCCAGAATTTCTCTTGGATAACATCACACAAGAGATTTAAAGTCCATTGACAGCTGCAAAAGAGCATGTGGGTATTGAGGCTTGATTCTTAAGTTAGAATATACACAATCTTGATTGTCACAATATAATCAGAAACCTATAGTGTTTTTTTTTCTTGCAGAGTACTTTTGTATTCCCTGTAGCCAGACAGAGAAAAGTGTAATTGCTTGCAGCAACAGCTGCAAGTGACGTACTCAAGACCAACTCAATTTCTTGCATAGTTATAGTTAACCTCAATACAGTACATACTAGAGCTGTCTAGATTCAAACTAGACTGAAAAAAGGACAATGAAAACTGCTGAAAGCAATAAGAAAAAAATGCTTTCACATCCTGATAAAAACATGGCAAAAAGTTCTTCAAAAAAGGAAATACAATTGTGTAAACCAGAACAAGATGTTTCAAAGTTCATCAGCGCCTAGCTACCATTGTCTGAGAGTGTTCAACATCAAAGGACATAAGAGGTGAATTTGTTGTAGAAATCAACAGGAAAGGCTAATATATTTACAGCAGCTTAAACACCAGTTACTAGTGTGCCACCAACAGTGTGGTGGCCCCATGCCTACTCACCGGTCATGACTATTTCGTCTCTATCAAAACTGCCCATTCATTTGGGTCCCAAGTCAAATGATATGTTTAACTGCATTTTGTTTCTCCTAAAAGAGAATTTAATCATTTGTTAATATCTATTTGTCAATGTAATGCCATGAGCAAGATCCTAAACACAAACTTAAGTGGGGTAGCTTAATGACATCCGTAATACACATTGCTCAGTGCCTGATACTGCACCTTGCCTGTCATTTAAACTGAGTCCTAGAAAGTACCTCAGTCTACTGCTGATGCTGGACTAATTCAAGTCACTTGGTCGTGGTCAGCTCCTAGAAAAGATGCTACTTGGGTTTAGATCCAGGGGGCTCCCCACAAGTTGTCAAAGGTTCCTGAACAGTGTTGGAGATGCTGAAAATCTCCTATGTCCATTTACAGTTGAATTTGCCTTACTCTGCTCATGTAGTGGTTTCAACCTCATCCAAACCACATCCTCTCATTTTCGTGATCACTTACACAAAACAATAAAATAGGGAGTGTAACAGGGCCTCATATTTAAATACCACCTGAAAACAACATTACAGAAAAGTCTGCCCCCACCCCATGCTTTAGTGTCTACAGTATTCTGTGGTTGTGTTGGGAAGGGAGTATCCAAAAAGTGAGAAGTCTAGTATGTACTTGGGCAGAAGCTCCCGCAGCAGCTTCTGCGGTACGCTGCACAGGTAATAATGCAACGTTTCTTTAGTGACTGGTTTGTACCATGACTGGCGCTCTGGGAACCGCAGGTGTGACGGTGCTCCCACCTTTTCCAGTACCTGCGCTGCGTCTGCCTCAAGTCGCTCATACGAGCCAATGAAGTCATAGGTGACAGCGCACGGCTGGCACAGGTTGTACATGGGCATCCAGTGTTCGTTCATGCGCTCCGAATCCTCGTCCAGCAGGTAGCGCACAAACTCAGTGAAGGTCACATCGTCACCGGCGATGTTGACGTCCTTGGCGTGACCCTTACGGTACCGTCGGATGATTTCAGCGCCGTATTTCTTCTGGTACGATTCAATCTCGCCGAATTTGTTGCGGTACGCCGAAAGCAGGCGCTCCATAGGCTCGCGCACGAACATGAATTTGTAGTAGTGGCGCAGGCGGTGTCGGATCTGCTCCGGTTTAAGGTCAGACAGGAAGAGGAGGTCTGCGCGGTGGTCCATCTTGCCCTTGGCATCCAGGCCTGGCAGGGCACCGCTCAGAACCTTCAGCATGCGCTTCCAGTTGGAGCAGGCAACCTTGGGCACATAGCAGTACAGAAATCGGTGCTCCTCGCTCACCAGGATGTGCTGCAGCAACGTCTTGCGTTGGAGGGCGTTCAGCGACCACACGTTGTGTGGCATGTTCTTCTGGCTGCACATGGAGCGGATAGTACGATTACGAATCTCATGCAGAATCTGAAAGACAAATTGGGAAGCAATAATCTGTTTATTAATCTGAGTTGTCGTAACTCTAAACCCTGAGTGTGTGTGTGTGTGTGTGTGTGTGTGTGTGTGTGTGTGTGTGTGTGTGTGTGTGTGTGTGTGTGGCAATCAGGTAGTCGATTGTTGTCCACGTCATATGGTGACAAATGTCCGACCTGATTTTTCTCAAAGCCCAAAAGGCTATGTCCAAAGTCTTGCTTGTCCTCACGCCTAACTTTTTGTTTATCGTCACTGAGATTTAAAACAAAATTGAGTATTGAACTGAAATAGCCGAACAGGGAGAATTTTGACTTTGACTCAAACTGATCAAATTATTAAATGACGTTCAAGCAGATGATTAATAGTTGACTACTAATCAATTAGTGGGTGAATGGTTGCCGCTCCAGCATACATGCATGGATTTAATAGGCCAAATACATTAAGGTCATAGGTCTAAGGTGATGCGTTCTTACAGTTTTTTTGTTTGTTTGTTTTCCCCAACTAAACCACATTCCTATCCAGTCTCAAATACCTTTTACACTGTTCAAAACACACATTTCATGGGATAAAAATAAGTAAGAGGAAAAAGCTAACACCTGCCATTTCATGGAAACTGACCAACACAAATGTGGTTCCCATATGTGTACAAAATCTCACCAGATGAGGCTCATAGGCAAACGGTTACAGAATGACCAATGGCATATAAACCTGCTGGTTGGTTGGTGGCAAGCAAAAATGGGACTGCAAGCAAGTAGAATGTTTGGATCTTCACAAGTTCATCATCTTTAGTAATGAGTACATTTTATTCTATTGTCCATCCAGTTATACAGCTGGATTTACCTTTTTCTGATAAAGCATTTTTTTCTGGACTTAAAATTATTATATTCTATATGAACTCGCCAACTCTTAAAGATGCATCATCTCTTTTCAGTGAAGGAAACGCTGTATTTCTAGCATAAACACTGTGCCTTGGCTACACTTCCACTGCAACTTGTAGCAGACTAAATAAAGAAGTAATATTGTGTGAATTATTCGCTGAGGCTGGCTATCCTTCAGTTAATTGGCCTATGTTTGAATTTGGGGATTAACATGGATTACTTGGAGAGCAGTAAATCCAAACTGCTTAAAACTGTGAAGGCTCACATCCTATAGCTACATCTGATATAGTCTAGCCTACATGTCTACATAAACAAAGAAAGGGCATTAAAATGACAGAAAAGATACATTGTCCATTAATCCACCCCGTTCTCTTTACTTTAACGCGGTGAAAGACTTGCTAGTCAAAACAGATTCTCAAGTCTAGGTCACATGTCAATCACCAGTTCTATGTGCAAACTATCAACTAGGTTGAGGTGCTTGATAGGGTAAGTTATCAAAGAGTGTAGGGTCAGCATCATAAAGGAGGGCACTTTGAAAACGGACTCACTTGAGATTCCACGTCCACAGTTGAATCGTGATGCCTTACTTGCTGGAGATAGTTTGCATTCTTGCCGTTCCCTCGGGGTGGCGGAGTCTCCATATTATTCAGCATTCCTTTCTCTATCATCAAGAGAAGGCCTCCAGACGCCACGATAACGGCGAACGTCAGCACGGATGGCAAGACTGCTGAACTCCGCCGCTGAGACGTCGCACTCACGAGCGGTCTAAAGTTTATAACTGCGCTACCTCGAGGCCCACCGACCCCCTTTTTCACAAACTCCTGCTTGCGCACCGGCATCTTCTGATAAGCCTATCGGTTTTTGAGGGCACGAAGGAGGTAAACTAGCTAAAACATTTTCATTGCGTTCATTCCGCCGAGGCAACTCCACTTTCTCGATGAATTTCATGGGGTTTTCAGGGCACATTCACAAAAGGTGCATTGTGGGACTTGTAGTGAGTGGACGCATTTTGAAGAGTTCTTGGTGGGAGGAGACGTAAACCTACCCTGCCCCCCGAATTCAGTCGAGTCTGCCACATCAGGTTGAAGTTCGGTCCCGACATTTCAAGTTATTTAAAAAGCAAAACAATAGAAAAAGCCGGGTCATTTTTGCAGGACTGTGCCGATGTGATGTTCAGAAATCTTTAATCATTGACCTATTCGCTAATCTATCAAATAACAAGAGCAGCTAATTCCTTAGAAATTCTAAAACTCGACGAAAACATATCTAGACTTACATTTTTGTAACTAAAATGTCACAAGCTGTAAAATACATTCACAACAGTATAAACAAATTACAGATAAAACTGCATTATTTATTTGACATTTGGCATTATTTTGTTGAATAGCACAAGTGGACATGGCATAAAGTAAAATCAGCAAAGGATGCAACCAGATGGGCAATATTAAATCAGTCAGTTCTTCTGATAGATTTACACATGAAGCCCATTTTCTGATACACAGGCACATCCAGATAAGACACTATCAGTAACTACAAGAAAACTCAACGGTCTGTGGCAAAAAATCTGACTGAAACATGTCTTACAGTGATGAAATGACCAAAGTAGTGTTCAAATATAACACACACACACACACACACACACACACACACACACACTTTTCAGTCTGTTTGCAAGATATTTTGGGTTCAATGTTGACAAAACAAAAATAAAACTTTCATCAACATTTTTTCAGCAATTTAGCTTGAAAGCTGTTAGATAGCTAACTATATACAAGGCAAATGTACTGCAACACGTACATACTCTTTAACTCATGTCAAACCGTGTTCTTCCTTTTTTTTTCAAGGAAGTCCAAAGTTACACCATTCCAGTGTTTGCATTGACTTTCTATTATTTTGAGGGAGTGTGTAAGTGAATGTGTGAGAGAGAGAAGAGGATTTTAGTGAGACTGGGCGATGCTGGAAAAGTACTCCAGCATGTCCTGAATGGTGAAATCCATAGTTATTCCAGAGCCGGGATAGCAGCGTCCGATCAGCCCTTCAAAGTGCTTGTACTGCCGGATGAACTCATCCTGCATGGAGTGCCACACCACCTAGTGGAAAATGGAGACATTACAGCAACAAACAACAACCACCACCAACAACTATCTATGAAATTTCCTGTATGACAGTCAAAAAACAAAACAAATAAAAAAATACAACCCAATAAATAACAAAAATATAAACATGACAAGACTAACTAAAATCCATTAACTGCCTTGTAACCAATCCCCCTGCCCCCGGTCTCTAAACGGTTCATGTGCTCACCTGCAGCAAACTCTCCTCCTCACACAAGTGCTTGTCCACCTTCTTGTAGAGGTTGTCCAGGCCCTTCTTCACCTCTTTGCCAGGATACTCTTTGATGACTTTGCGCAGCTCCTGCTTGCTAAAGGCCAGCTGGTAGCTCACCTCCTCCTCACGCACCCCCTGAGCCACGCGTCCCTCCACCCCCTCAAAGAAGTGCTGGGTGAGGGGTATACACACAATCAATCAATCAATCAATCAATCAGTTAATTAACATACAGTCAGTTGGTGTGTAGTACTCCAGTGGGACAATAGGCCTTTGTATTTGTCAACATTTGAAGTCCATAAGCATACTTATTTTGTAAACCAAATGATTAACATAAGCCTTAGCCTTTAACCTAATTGGACAGGCCATCTATCTATGCCTCATCAAAAGTAAAACAGTCTGCATGCAGTATTAAATACTGTATTAAACACTGTACATTGCTAAACAGCTTGTGACGTAGTTTATCCCCCCACACATCCTTCCTTCCTTCCTTTCTCTCTCTCTCTTACATTGAGTTTCTCTAGCGGTTGTCCCAGTGAGGTGATGACGTAAGACTGCAGGTGCTCGGTGTACTTGTGCTTGGCCTCGCGCCGCTCTGATTCCAGACAGGAGATCTTGAGGCGCGACAACGTGGAGAAGATGTGGTGGAAGTTCTCCATCATCACCACGTCCCGTGGAGTCTTCTGGCTCTCGTTGGCCACTTTCTCCACTGTAGGACACACACACACGCACACACACAGACAGCCAGGAGAGAAAAAAATACATGTGATAACAGGATTGTGACTGCCTTTTTTTTTTTCTTCAGCTGAACCACTGTGACGTTATACAGACATTAAACTGTGTAGTGTACCAAATTAGTGTGCTGGTTTTTCTAAATATATCTGACCAGAGAGAATGGGTTTAGCCTAGTCTAGCACTAGAACATGAGTGAACAACCACCTCACCATTGAGGAAGACTGCTCTGATGAGCTTGCTGTAGGCCTTGTCTAAATCGCCTCGCCGCTCTGCATTACGGAAAATGGTCTCAGCCAGCTCGGCGAACTCCTCGAAGCCTGTGACAAAAGGCAGGATGCCGACCTTGCTCTTCTTCGAGATCTTCACCTCCTCCATCTGTCTGATCTGCCCTTGCTGAGGACGAAAGCAAAGAGGTCGAGGTGGGGGATGAAAAACTTTCCCCAAGACAGCAAGTACCAGTGGCACTGAAATGTTTGCTCTGTTAGCATTGGATATAACAACGTAGAGCATCTGGAAGTAATTCCAGTCATCTCTCTGTGTAACAGTACCTCTAGTGACATAAAGAAGGAGAACAAGTTAAATTTTCACCTTTCACTTTGTGAAGGCTGACATATGTCAAACAGAGTTCAGTCTTACTATATCTGCAGATTTAACAACAATCAAAGAGCTATACAGTCACGGTCATTGAGGCTTCTAAACACTTAAAAGGGGGGATATGGTATGCACTGGTATGTACTAAAGACATACATACAGGCAAAAGGCTTAAACTTACAACCCAACGTAGCTAGGACAGTGAGGAGACTCACAATGCACTTGTCGAAGTTCCTCTTGACGGTGACGAGCACGTTTCCCAGCGTGGTGCTGAGGTAGGAGGCCGGGTCCACGTTCTCGGCCGTCCACACATGGTGACTCATCTTTACCAGCATGTACAGTGAGTGGAAGCTGTCCATCTTGTCGCCCAGGGCGATCAGGCTGTTCAGCTCTGTCTCAATGCTCTGGAAAATCTTGTTCATCATCAGGCGCACCATGTCTCGCCTGCCGGAGGAAAGTGTATGTTATAAGGATTCAGTTCCAGAAAACACAATTCAATGCGTGGGCACGCACTCACACACACACACACACAAAAAGTTAAACACAGCAATCATTGCACTTTTATTACTTTACCAGATAAGTGTAATCACATCATTAACACAAATATGCATATTGTGCTCTAATTTCACAGCAACCAAGTAAAAAGTAACAAAAACATTCCAGAGAGCACAAGATGATGATGACGACAGGAAACCAATGAGAAATGTGCTGTTCTAAGGAAGTTGAATGCCCAGTTGCTGCTGGGCCTGGCAAAGAGATTAGTGTGTGATGGGGACCAGCTGTGCATGTGAGAGTGTGTGTGTGTGTGTGTGTGTGTGTGTGTGTGTGTTACTCACTCCGATGACATGGAGTGTCTGTGCTCGTTGGCAGGAGGCCTGGAAAGAGTGCTTCCATCGGTGTCATCAACTTCAGCCTGAAGAAAAACAGGACAGTGATGATGATGACGAGGAGGAGGATTATGGGTTATAGTTTGGGGACACATTGATGTCCGTTTCATTCTTACAGAAGTCAAACCCACACATCACACACAGACACAGACACACACCTGAGCCAGGGGAACCTGCTGTTGCAGCTTGAAGAACTTGATGATGAAGTCCTGCTCAGCCAGGCACAATGGTTCCAACTCACTGAGGACCTGCTCAAAGATCTGCAGGGAGGAGTGGGGAGTGGTGGGGGCGAGTAGACTCAATCAATCACAGAGCACAATGATTCACACATCACTTTAATCCAGTGCTTCTCAATTATTTTCTGTTACGCCCCCCCCCCCCCCCAGGAAAAAGAAAACATTTTGTGCCCCCCACTCGCCGCCGCAATTATAAATAATATTATTTGTTACACTTTATTCTAGTACGGCAATAGAAAAGCACGTTCCCCATGGTCATACATGCCCCTGCTGGCATCGCCCCACACGCCCCCACTATTTGAGAAGGACTGCTTTAATCTCAGAAAACATGGACTCATCTTTGCTAACAATTCACTGAATGCAATGACTCACATACTGGGCTAATGTTTGGGCTGCAACTTTCATTAATGCTGTACCATACTTCTGAAACCCAAAGCTGGTTGCTTCACACATACACATAATGTGTGTATACACATTCATTCACTCACACACACACACTCTCTCTCTATATATATATATCTGCCTGTGTCTCTCTATCACACACATACACACAAAAAACGTCCATGAAAACCCCAAACCTATGCCACGGTACTCACCTTGTCGAACTTGGTCCTGTCGGCCACATCCAGGTCTGAGGCAGACATGTTGCCCATGTCCAGCAGGGAGGAGGACTGGGAGCGTCGGCTGCTGGAGCCCTGCACTGCCAGCTTGTTCAGGCTCGACGTGGAGCCCGTCAGCTTCCCCGAGCTACCGTGCAGGCCTGCCACGCCTTGGGCACGAAAGACAGAAATGACTCAAGTCACACTCTGAGAGTTGCGTGGCCATCGTGCCAAAAGTCACTTGTTTTAATAGCCGTTCACTTCTTTGTATCTTTTTTGTGGCTCATTTGTGAAACACTGACAATTATTAATGTGAATTGATAATAATTGTTGTACATATTTTTGAACTGAAACACAAATAAATCTTTACTATTTCTCTTTTAATAAAATAATAAAACCAAGTTGATTTTTAACTGGTCAATTATTACACTTCAAAGCCAGCAGACCCAGATGCTCATACATGGTTATATGTTTGTCTGACATTCACATAATCTATGCCTGGCAGGTAAGCTAAATAAGAGAGGGTATGCTCTGGGCTTCTGTCATCAAGAAAAGATTTCTTTGGATATTTCTTTGGAAATGGAAAGTCAGTTTAACAGCTAAAGGACTACAACTTTGCTGCTTTAAAAGTGCATTAAAAGTGCTTTTAATGGCTAAGCTATGGATAATAAATGGTAATTGCTATTCTACATGGAGTAGTGAAAGATCCCATGTAGTAGAAGTTCATAAAAAAATCCATCTAGTTCTGTTCACTGTAACTACATCCCATGCTTGTGTTTTGGAAACAATGCATGCCTTGTGTGTGTGTGTGTGTGTGTGTGTGTGTGTGAGACTTACTTTCTGCCTCCTGTTTGAGAGCACTCTCTTTCCGCGGAAGCGTGGCTGGCAGCCGGTTAGAAAAGGCAGGCACCAAAGACAGAGACTCATTAGGCTCAGGGCATGCAGTGAAGGGAGGAGGTAGCAGGGGGTAGGTAGGCATTGGGGGGAGGGGTCACGGGGACATGTCAAAGGGTTATAGCTCATAGGTCAAACACTGACATGCACTGCAGTGGCAAAAGGATCCCCCCTTCCTCTGTGTTTTAGGGGCAAATATAAAGAGGGTGCACTTGAAATTCTGAATATGTAGCCTAGCATGCAGATAATTCACCTCCTGCCATTCTCAAGCAGGGGGAGGAAGAGGTTGTTTGAGAAGTGCAGGTGAAAACATACACCAAGTAAAATGAATGCAGACAGCTGAAAGTGTGTTGGTTTTTCTGTTGTGGTGTTATTGAAACATTATGATGAGGTATGACTACGCCATATCAAACGTAATGATGATGTCTGTGCCAATGTAGATGTGTGAAAAAAATACCTGAATGCTACATGTATTCAAAGTTGCAATATGAAATTTATATTGTTAAAAAGAGACTATTATGTAGGTTAAGTATGATAGTATATTTAAGTAGCTTCTTGATATCTGATATCTGGATTTCACATGATATTCTGTGTATCTTTTTTGGTTTTGCTTTACAGAAGTTTGTAGATGTGTACAAAACAAATAAGTAATCAAGATAATTCAGATTAATATATTTCAACACTTTTTTTGACTGAACCGTGGCAAAGATTCTCAGAGTAATCTAGATTTTTGTTTTCAACAACAAAAACAACATATTGCAACTTCATTCCCACTTCTGTTCCTGCTTGTTTCCAGATATATGTAGCTGACAGACATGTATTACTGTAGCCAGTACAGGCATGTAATCCTACAGCTAATAATACATGTAGCTGACAGACATGTATTACTGTAGCCAGTACAGGCATGTAATCCTACAGCTAATAATACATGTAGCTGACAGACATGTATTACTGTAGCCAGTACAGGCATGTAATCCTACAGCTGAGCATTTGATTCTCAGAAACCGTGATTGTTGCCAAGCGGGGCATGTCAGCACTGCACAATGGAGACACAGCAGATGAGGTGGCAGGCCCTCAGTACATATAGACACATCAACTGAGTTTCCATTGAACTCATTTGCACATTTTAAGAGCGTTCAAGGAAAATAAACTTGTTCCCATCAATCCTTTAATCAGATTGATTTGAGTTACCTAATACAAACAGTAAGTTAATTTACCCTGCTTTAGTAAAAGACATGTTTAATGATTTGCATATGTATATATGTATGTATGTACACACAGACATACACATACATTTCATATTAAATTAGGATAACCTAAATGGTCAAAAAGTGCATTCAAAAGTTAAAATGGAAACCCAGCAACAGACAACTAGCACTGTGCACACACACATAGCCTTTATGCCTCTCTCTCTAGCACAAACATAACACACAGTAATCAGTATTTATAACTAGAAGTGCAGACATAAGCTGCATGAGACGATGAACAACGATGTGTCATACATCAATGCAAAAAACAACACACACAAAAAAATTATCTGGGGAAGTTAAAGAACACGCTGACTCAGACCACTTACGACTATAAAGCACACAAACATAAAGCATACTGATGCCACATAGAGGGTGCTTCATGTAAGAGAGTATTATACTTTCAAACACCCCTACAAACACGCACACACACACACACACACACACACGTCATAGAAAACTTACCAAACTTTCCCTTTGCCTCCTTGCTAGTGCCAGCCATCTTGATTTTGGCCCCTTCAAAGAAGTCTTTGATTTCCCTTTCATACAATCTGGACATGTAATCCACATAGGTCTAGAATATGAGGAGAACACAGGATTACACGAGAAAAGCAGAACATTAGAAAGATCAATAAATAGATCAGAGCTGACAAAGTAAAGAGAAATGTGTCTGGGTGATTTGTTATGGCTAACGGTGAGCTCAACAAAAATTATTTTGAGGTTTTTTTGCTTTTATTCAGACTAGCCAGTGAAAAGCGACAGCTAGCAAGCTGGAAATGGCTCTGGCTTGATTGAAACAATGAAGACAATGACGATGTTGGTGATGTTGGTAGCTGTACAGGAGCTGATAGGGAAGAAGAAGGCTCTTACCCTGGATAGACCGTCGTACTTCTCTCTCTGGGTGTTCTTGAGCCACTCCATTAGCTTGGCATAGCGCAGCAGGTCCCTGTGCAGGGGGCTGTGTTTGGGTAGGGCCAGGTCAGGGGTGTGCTGGGACAGCGTGGAGCTCTGGTCATGGCCCTGAGGGGTGAGAGAGGGCTTTTACAAACCTGTATGCTGAGAGTTGGAACAGATACACACGCACACATGAATAAATAACATACACACACACACACAAAAACACAAACAAAAACTGAAAGAAGCTTAATCTCTTCTAATAGAAAAAATCGGGCTAGCTTCACCTACACACAAAGACCCTGAAGCTGGAAATCCAGCTATCTGTGAACCAGCCAATCATTGACGGCTCAAACCTCAAATATATGCACACTCACTCACTCTCCCTCCCACACACACACACAGACACACACAGCTTATCAAGGCCAGGAGGTTGGTGTTGTGATGGAACTCAAATAGCTGGTCTGGTAAAAGCTCCATCTGGTGCGGGATGATGCTGATTGATTAGACACCCTAAAACACTCACAATCATGAAGTAGCCCCCAACTAAAAGTGATCATGATGTGCCAATGCTTTGTACATAACTATGCTTATTTGACTACCACACAGTAAATGTTTTGTTTTTCATTAAATTGCACATCTACCAAATAGATCTTTATACTGTAATACCTACGGCACCCTGCTTAACATAGCAACACATTTCTTTGTGCAATTCTTAGTCTGAGCTGGAGAGTAGGACAGGGTGTGTTCAACAAAGCTAAGCTGGGAATGATGGGTCCTCCTAAGGGCTTTTTGGGTCACGGACATCTTTTGCACTTGCCTGGCTGAAACGCAACATGCTGAGTGCACAGGCAGAGCGGCGAACCCATCCCAAGTGCAAACACCACACACACAGACACACCGGCAGTCAGGCACGCACGCACACACATACACCACACCTCAAACCCATTCAAAGTAGACTCATTTACACAGCACACCGTGCACACAAAAAAAGCGCAGTGCTTTGTCCCTCCCAGCCAAAAGGGGGTGCTACAATGGAGCTAAAATGAATTGACTACAATGAGACGGGAGTAGCACGTTTGGGTTAATCAAAGGCCTGGGGTGAATAAGAGTATTTTTTCATTAATTTTCATAGATGGAGGAGTTAGGTCTTCGTGAGCACAAGCCATGCTCTTGATAGGAAACCAGGGCGTTGAATGAAGGGGTTGGGGTGATAGGTATGGTTAGACGAGGAGGAAGTGAGGTCACACGTTACGTCGGAGGGGGGCGGGTGCTGGACAGGTGTACTCACTGGGAGTGACAGACAGGAGGACCTATAGAACTGAGGGATGGTCATTTTGAAGTGACTGAAGTGGTTGAACTGACAGGGAAAGGAAGACGGAGAGGGAGAGAGACAGTGACAGAGAAGAAGAAAGAGAAAGAAAGAAAGAGAGAGAGAGAGAGAGACAGCACAGAAGTTGCGTGATGTGAAGTCTCAGAGCAAGGAAAGGTGGCCAATCAAAACATAGGTGCAGGAGACAAGAGATTCTAATTCAGGATAGACTGGAAAAACAGCCAATACAAAGACAAAGAGGAAGACAGAGGTAAAGACAACCAATGGAAAAAACATGGAACATTCAAGCACAAAATACATTTACATCATAATTCAAGACTGAATTCTAAGCCTCTTGAATTGCCCCAGGACATTATAGCTCTAGTCAAATACTGCAGCTACCTGGGGGACTGGTTAGCATAAGTGAATATAGCTTCTATACAACTTGTTGCCTTCTCTTAAATCACTGTTTCAGTGCATGGCAATGGAGCAGGGAAGGTGAAAGGAACGACTTATGTGTGCAGGTCACAGGTATATATGAGTTTTTGAGTGAGTGATATGTGTGTGTGTTTGTGTGTATATGTGTGTGTGTTTGTGTGTGTGTGTATATACCTGATGCACAAACACATTGTTGAGATGGTTGGTGAGACGACGGGCGAAAGAATCTCTGAGTTCACTGAAGAGCATCTGCTGTTGTTTCACCGCAGCCAACTTATCATGACCTACAGGAAACCGTGCGCAACAAAACACAGGCACACGTCAGAACCACTTTACTTTGAACATAAGCATCCCACACAGTCAAACTGCAAACACAAATGTCATGCTCTCTGTGAGTAGCATTGAAAAGAGGGAGAGGACAGATATCTGAAGAGAACTCAAGGAAGAGGTGGACGTGCATGAGAGGCTATTTTAACAAAACACAGGTGCTCGAGTTGACAAAAGTGTCTGCCCTGAAGCTAACCACAAACACGAGGGAGGAGAGAAAAGAGAGGACGTACAGTAGAAAAGAGCGGTGCACACACACACCTGGTCTCAGGGCCACATTCATACACTGGAGCAGTGCCTCAGAGGCATTGATGCAGGCCTCAATGCCTTTGGGCGAAGAGAGGTCACCCTCCTGAAGGGCTCGGATGTGTCCTCTTGACAGGTCCATGTGGTTCTGCAGACACACAGAGGAAGAGATGGACTGTGTTATATACGGGGGGGGGGGGGGTAAATTTGTGCTTCCAAAGAAAAAGAATTTAACATTTAAACCTGTCACACGCATGGACTAAAAGCCCCCCCCACCCCACCCGTTTGAGAATGGCAGCTCACCACCAGGTACTGGATCTCGTCCAGGAGTTTGCCATTGTTGGAGTTGCTGATCTGGATGAGGCGGTTGCTCTGAGAGATCTGGTCCATCTGCTCCTTGACGCTCTGTAGCATCTCCTCGTAGCTGCTCAGCTTGCCCTCGATATTGTCCACCTCTGTTAGCGCCTCATCCAGCAGCTTCATCAGGATGCTCACCTGCTTCTCCGATGCCATGATGGACTGGATATTTGCCTGAGGGTAGAGAGGGTGTGAGGGGTGGAGAGAGAGAGACAGAGAGGGAGAAAGAGGAGTCAGTAAGAAAAACAGGACCTAAAAAAGAGGTTGATTAGAAAATGCTACTTTCATACTGCTTTCTCAGTAGCCAAGAAGCCACTCAAACTCAAAGTAACAGTGTTTTCTGACTCTGACTTGCTGCACATTGTTTGATACCTCATAAATGGAAATAAAACACAAGTTCAGCTTTTATTTGTTGCATTTTGTGTTGTGAATTTATTAGGTTATTTTACCTGTAATCGTTAATAACTGCTGAATTACACACTGAATTAAATCCCATGGTCTATTACAGTGCTGCTGGTCTCTTCTTGACAGAATAATGCTTAAGTGTAGATGTTCTTTTCCTTGACCCTAAAACATTTCAAACCTTCACCTACATGTGAGCAACTGACCCGACTGGCCCTTACACCAGTACCAGTGATTGCTAATACCACCTGGTAGAGGTGGGTGTCAGAACCACTCACCCCATCCAGGACTTGCAGCTCTTTGGAGAGTTTCTCAGCGAAAGCCTCTGCATTAGAGATGGCGTACTCGCACACCTCCATCATGCCCTCGATGTCCTGTTCCTCACGGGTGTTCAGCTCCTGGTAGTCGTCCAGGGCATCCTCATCACCGCCAGCAACACTCTGGCTCTCACTACTTGGAACTGACTCTGTGAATGGTGGGGGATATGTGCGAATTGCCGCAAGTGCGCACACACACACACACACACACACATACAGAAATGCGCAATAAATATACATACATGTTTACTGTACTTATACAGAAGCTACAACAATCCATCAGAATCCATACACACACCTTTACCACTCTCGTCCACACAAATCAAACATCCATAGTGCTGTTATGGTTGTATGGCGTGCGGTGACAGGTGGTTTAGGAAAGATGACCTGACATGGAGAGGCAATGGAAACGGGGCAAGGCATTGTGGGTAGGGTATTTATGAGAGGTCTGAAGGGGGGTCATGAGAGAGAGAGAGAGTGGTAAAGAGTTGCAGTACCAACCTTCAGCTTTAGGAAGCTCTGGCCAGTGAAAGGTTTTAGAGAGAAGAGCACAGAACAGAGATTAAGCCTTCCAAGCCACACAGAGCCATGCTTCAGTTCAGATCACGCAAAAGACACATCACACAACAAAAAACATCTCTCTAGGATTAAAGTAACGACTGGTCAATTTTTTTGGTTAACACATCCAAAAAGCACACCAAAAAACACAAAATTTGCAACAGGAAAAACTATTGATGTCAAAAACACCTTGTTGTCAAAACATCATCCTAAGTTAGCATGCAAGGCAGGTAGCACCAGGCTAGCTCTCCATCACCATGTTCTACCATATTTGGCCACTGTATTAAGTGCAATAAATTAAATGAAAATGCCACATAAACAGCTTTAAATTGTCTGCCATGCTTTAATCTAACCTAATGCAGGACTAACAAAAAACATCTCAAAACAAATCATGCAGTTTTCCACTATAACCCTCATCACCGAAGGTCACAGTGGAATGGGTGTTCATATAATGCTTAAACACACACACACACACACACACCAAAAGTTATAGAAGAATCATGGCTGAAAAGGACAAAAAATCTCCTAAAATGAAAGTGGTACAGCCTATGCAATGTATTATTTCACTGAAGAGTAGGCCTGTCACACCTTCCAGAAGCTGGGCGCTGACATTGACAAACTCCACCTTCTTGCGGAGGTAGCGCTGGTTGAGCTTCCAGATGCAGGAGATGAAGGAGTTCTTCTCTGCTGTGCTGCTTGCCACCCAGCGATACACCTTCTCAAAGTGCAGGTCAAACTCAGGGTTCTCCTGGAAATTGAAAACATACCAATGAGATAAGGGACAGGCCCATACAATCATCCCTCCTTATGATATAATCGCTTAGTACAATTAAAGGCAAAATTATAAAAGGAAGGAAAGCAATGACAATGGAAGAATCAAGCACAGACAAAAGTAAGCAGGATCTTTATGACCCATGACCCATTTTGACCTCTGAATCTGACCTTGTTGGCATCTTTGGCATCCACCTCGGTGAGATCCCGAAGTTCCCATGCCATCTGCCGCTTGTAGAAATCCCCCTTGTCTGACTTCTTCACCTTGACCACTTTCACCTGCACCGGTCGCTCTGTGGTGACTGCAATGTGAGTCAGAGAGTTAGAGTGTCTGTTGGAGAGCAAGTGGTTTGTCCCTTTTGGATTGAGTATGGTACGGAACAAATTAAGACATAAAGAATGTAGAATTGTTGATTTGTTTAGACACTAGCAGATGCTGGCATACAGCATATGATAAATGCTGGCACTTGGTGTAAACATTATGCCCCATATATTTGAAAAGACGCCATTATAGACCAACAGGGAATGTGATTAAAAGCACATGCCCTTTACCTGTGGCGCAAAGGAAGCAGTTCTTCTTTTTCTTCCCTGCCTTGCACACATTAACGATGCTGAGGAGACGCTCATCATTTGGTGTGAAAATGTCCCTCTGGAGGGCATGTTTGATGGCTGTCATTTTGGCAACAGTCTTAGCTGTGAAGGGGGAGGACACTATGTGAACTTCAATTTCTGAAACAAACGCCACTAGCTCCCATTTAGTGCAATAGTAAGAAACAGCATATGACGTTTTACATAACGGATGGTTTAATATTCTGCAATGATAAGCGCCTGCCTACAAAAAGACGGCAGTCACTGACGTAACGTTACGGCCTTTCAAAGTGCATAGCAAATCGTCTAAATATGCTAAAGTTAACCTATTCTTAAATACTTCTACTATTGCCTGCAACAACCAAAAGTATAATATTGTGTGACGTACTTTTTGAGCATTGAAGACAGACAATGTAGCTGGCGATGCTTGGCAGAGGCTAATTTAGCAGTCTGAGGTTGGCTAGTCTAACTAGCGCAAAGAAGCAAGAACCGGTTTGAATGGCGTCAGTTATTTACCGAGAACAACAAAGATGTAGATTATTTTAGCAGTGAAAGAGACAAATTTCTTGTGCTTGATTTATATAGTAGTAGCTGTCCAGTGTCCACTACTAGCTGTGAAGAGATAGCAAGCAATGCCCGGTTCAAAGGGAGAGGTCTTTTTCCCGTCAAAAAGGGGGGAAAGCGTGCTTTGGATGCCAATTAACTTACCTTAAACGTTTTCACGACCAGATCGTTCGTTATTAGTTACACTTTGCAATTTCTTTCATGTCCGTTAACATATGTTTTCATTGAATAGCCCTTAGTGTAAGTTCATGATTTTTGTTTTGAGAAGACAGCTGTCCTAGCAGTCCTAGCCCTGCTACTTCCTGTTTCCGGAGTCCCTGTCACATGACGCCTTCCCGTAGGGTTGGATTCTTTTCACTGGTTGGCAGACCCAATGACTGCCTGAGATAGTGACAGTAATGCAGCATAGAAAAAAACACCCTGCTATGGTGAAGAGAGTCTAGCTAAAGAGAAGGTAGACCATATGATTGTTTAGAGCAATAACCGTTTGAAGTTATACAGAGACCTGTCTGGTTAGGCTTGGTTATGGGGCTCTCATCTGTGTGTCTCCAACTGAAATGGTTGTCAGTGACAATGCATTTGAAATTTACCTAGTTGCACAGACACACCTGTCAATTAATCCATTTAGGTTATATAGATAGATAGACAAATAGATAGATAGATAGGCTTAAATAAAATAGAGTGACTTTTTCAATGAAAAAACAGAGTGACTTTTTTCAATGAAAGTCTGTTCACTCCGATAATAATGTCCGTTGGTAAATCGAATAGCTCAGCCAACCTAAAATGAGTAATTGACAACTATTAATTATACTAAAATATTTTGATTAATTGTAAATTAGTAAATTATATATACAACTTTAATAAATTATATACTTTCTGTGATTCTATTGGAGAAGACAAAAAAAGGATTTTCTGTGTTAAACCACATGACTCAGCCACACAGTGTAACCTGCTGAACTTACAGGGTAAAAAAAGAAAATGTGATCATAAATTGTTAAATTGCAGTGTATTTAGTATGCACATTGTAGGCTACACTGGCTGTCTTTCAGAATGAACCAGAACAATCATTTTAACCTTGTTGATTACTTTATTTGTGTGTGTGTGTTTACATTATAAAAGACACAATTAGCACGTAATCTCTCAAAGCATTCCTGGGAGTCATAAGAGAACTCACGTCAGTGTGTGTAGCTACGCAGATTCATGCCACATTCGATGAAAAGGCTTTTTGAGCTCAAACGGGAGTATAAAGGGAGGGGTGATAATGTCTTTGTAATCTGCAGTGACATTCACACTGTTGATTAAAGCCTTGACAGCCTTTCCTCATTTTGATAAACATCACTAAAAGAGCTTTAAATAACTAGGCCTATGCCAGAAAAGGCACAATATATCAGTTTGGCATTTAGGCATTAAAAAAATAAAACAACTTAATACCTTCAATGAAACAGTGAGGTTTCAATCTTATTGAAAATTCTATCAGACAATAATACAACACATTGTTATTAATCTAAATAGAATTCTGCACTCCACTACAGTGTTTATAAATATTACTCCAGTATAACACAAGAAATAGAAATTTGGTCTTTGTTTTTGCAAAATTCCTGCTGTGATTTCTTGTGAGATATTTAGAAGGTGTGGCTGAAAATATGACTCAGAACAAAATGGGAATGATGTCATTTAATCTGACATGTGATTTGCTGATCTGTTGTTTAAATGGGAAAGTCTCTCGGACTTCCTGTCTGCCTCGTTAGCTGGTGTGTCATCTCTCTCTTTCCCCTTGTGTGTGTAGAGCTACAGCTTGCACTGAAGAGCATAATTCCGTAGCCATCAAGTAATATGGCGAAATGAAAAATGTGATTATCACTATCAATATGTTTTCAAGCAGAAACTTTGCAACCTCTTCAACCTCAAGGGTGCTTGTGCTCTCGCAAACATGTCTGTTGTCCCCTTCGTTCGCCTACAGTGTTTGTGGAATGGACTGTTGGTTGTGATTATATGGACTATTTGGGGGTCACACAGGGTGTCCGATGTAGACAGCTATTCAAGTAAGTAAAAGTTAATAGAAAAGTTTGTTCTTCTCTCAAGTATGTGACGAATACAGATGGAACATAAAGTGAGCGACAATGTGAGCTGCACTACAGATTCTGAATGAGGCTGTGGATAAAGCTTTTTGTTGTTATATGATCTGGAATCCAGAATTGCAGCACTTCAATCAAATAAATCTGGAGAGAGTCAACAAACCCCTCCTCCCTAACCACACACACCAAAGATAACCAAAGATAGGGATGTAGCATGCACAAGGGATACAACTGGCCTCGTTTCATTTTGACAGTCAAAGTCTATGTAATTTAGGTTCAGCACCCAAACAAAGAAAGGTTTATCAAGGCTAAGAAAGTGTATCCTTTAAAACAAACTACACCACAAAGACTGAAAACACAAAACACATATGGACAAGGTTATGCAGGTGTTCTCTGACAAATGATACATATGGTTTCTCGCCCACGGCTTAGGAAATGGTAAGAATTTACTTCCTTTTAAGCATTTCTTAGAAGCAGCATTACAAATCCACAGTTGGCAAAAATAGCAAATGACTTCAGGCAGTTTAGTGAAAAAAAAAGACAAAACACCACATTTAGTAATGCACAGTTGTATGTATGTGTTGTCTGGCATTTGTTCCCTTGTATCTGTTAAACCATTTAATAATGTTTACGATAAAATAACTGTAAGGGAGAAATACATGTAGAGATAAATATGACAGAATGAAAAATTAAATAGGCTTTGTCTTCAAATTCTATATCTTTTCCAGATGGTTACATAATTCAGAAGTAAGAACAGGCAGCAATAAAAACAACATTCAACAAATAGCATATGATGCGATGAACTCTCCCTCACCACAGAATGTTAAACTTCGTGAGGAGGCAAAAAACAATAATTGAAGTGGAGGGGAAGTATTCACTGAACAGGAATGCATGACTGTGAGCCTGTGTGTGTGTGTGTGTGTGTGTGTGTGCTGGGGGGGGGGGGCACATTAACTGTGTGGGTGTTGAGGGGAGGGGCACATTAACTGTACATGGAAACATTCAGTTAACATACAGTATTGCAGTCCTCATTTTTGTTGCAGAGATGATGATGATGGCCACAGATGATGATGGCCAATTAACGAACCATAAAATGAAATCTTGGAGCGACATGAAACATGGGAAAAATTAAGAAGAGTAATTAAAGTCTCTGTGGCATCTCTGTGGTGATTAGAAAAATTTTTGTTGGCTTTATTACATTTTCAATCAATCGCTAAAGCAATTTGAAAACACTCTTCTACCTCTGTCACACAATCTTCTCTCATTGCTTTTACAGTTTCTCCAAATGTAGTGTTGATCATGAAAAAATGTACTAAATTTGAACATTCACTTTTAGTTATTTTCACCTTTTATATAATTTATTGGTATTGTTTCATTCTGTTCAGTAGTAAATAATATTCAGAATCTCAGAATAATCAGAATCTCTACTGTGAACCTCCAATGCTATTGTACAATGAGAGAGCATAACCATTTATGTCAGTTGTAGATGAACAAGGTACCCCTTTGTGCTAAATAGATGCAATTATGCTGAAAAGGGGATATTTCACATTGTGTGACTTTTAATAGCTTGATAAATTCTTTAAGTGAGGAAAGGGTTTTAGTCATGAGCCCGAAAGAAATTGAAGAAGGTTTAAATGCTCAGAGTTCACTAAAAACCTCAAGACAGATGGTCAGGCTGAGGTGGAAAGCATAGCCCAACCTAATTTACCAGGAAGAGAGAGAGAGAGATAGGAAATGATAAAAGCACTGCTTTTTCATAGCTTTCTGTGTAAGGATGATCATTAACTGAGGATGGGCATAAAAGTAGTATAAATGTTTTTTACACTGTTCAGAAAAATGACAGATTAACACTTGACTGGTTGTTCCTAACCCTGATACCCTAATATGCATAGCTAGATAAGATGAGGAATGCTTTATTTATACAGAGGGAAATTACATCTCCAATGTGTGTGTGTGTGTGTGTGTGTATTGCAGAGTGGTCTCATTCATCGTATAATCGCTGCAGTATACTGTCATGAGGTCAGGCACCTCCCATCGCTTGCGCTCTTGGGTAAAAACACACAGACTATTATAAGAACTGCAGGCATTAGTGCGCCCTGCACTGACTCACTCAACACAAGAGAGAATTTGGATGATATGGAAAATTAACTTTTCACTTTTTGAATCTTCTAAATTGAACCTTCTCCTCTACAAAAAACTATTGTATCTACAATATAATAAAGTATCCACAATAAGTATTGTGTATTGACAGATGGGTAGCTAGACATAGGTATGGATTATAGAGAGCTAGAAAGTAAACAGAGTTGACAGATGACTCAGAATTTGATTACCTCTCAGTGACGTCACAAAGTCATTAATCTTCCCATAATGCACTTGGGTCTCAAAGGCCTCTCCTTGCACACAAACCAATTAAGGGCAAGGATCAGAAATGCCGGTCGAGATCACTTTCCGTTTTGGTGTTCATGAAAACAGCCATCACAGATTCCATCATACCTCAGTTGTTGGTTGTCTGAATAGATTGCATTTCATTAGAACTCTTATTTATCATCTGTGATACTTAGTTTTGTGTGTGCGTTTGTGTGTGTGTGTGTATGTGTGTGTGTGTGAGATGTTTCTCAAAAACGTATTCTAATCTAAGTGGGAAAGCCTAACCAGTTAATGTACAAAATGCTTGTTCCATCATTAATGTGTGTATTATGTCCCCTCATTGTTTCACATTCAGTGTGAATGCATATAGACAAAAAAGCCCTTGGATCTACAATCCTAATCCTATCTATCCTACCTACTTACAATCACAAATATAGAGCGAATCAATTTTTCTCATCTAAAGTGTAATCTATTCTTTTATTTAATGTTTTGATTGTGTAGACATACATGTATATGCTCACATTTTGGCCCTGGCTGTTTTGCATTACCGAAGATGTGTGTGAGGTGTGTGTATATGTGTGTGTGTGAGTGTGAGGGAACAGGTACTACAGGTGAGAATTATTTTTGAGAATTGTTTTAATACCGGAGTAAAAATGACATGTCATTAGCAACATTTATTCAGCTCAGTGCTAGATTCTTAACCTCCACCTCATAGGTTTGTGCCATGAAATTCCACCACTGTAAGTGGGCACTGATCTTGTGGAGTTACTTCCTGATCCCACCCTGCACAATTCAGCCAATACCTTCATAATAAAACACTCCAGGTTATTTATTCATTTGATATTTGGAGGATATTTCCCTGTGGAATTGTGCATATCAAATGTATTGCGTTGCATTTCCCCTTATGAGTCACTTATAACATGAGGCAAGTGGCTGAAATGTTGCTGTGTTTTTATCTCCTCTCAGTATAAACACTATAAGCAAACACTTTACCTTTCTCTCATTTATCCAATTTAACCATCATGCACACACGCACACACACACACACACACACACACACACACACACACAAAGCCACAATGCGCTATACTTATGTTAAGGATTATCCTGCAAACACACAATCAATTTTTAAGTTGGAGAAGCCTCATCCGTGCAGACATAAGACCCCAGAGTACAGAGTGCTTGACATTTTCATAATGACGATAACGACCATGATAGCACAGTAATGTCATTAGTGCAGTTTACACCAAACACTTGAGGGGATGCATATATTGTAAGTTTAACTAAAATGTGTTACATATAAACGCTGTTTTGCAGTCCAGTCTGTATGCATCTTCATATGGGAGCCTGCTATGGAAATCTATTCTAAAACATCAGAGACTGCAATTATAGATCCAGTGTTTCGGTAGGCCATTGCCGTATTATTATCAGTGTGATGGCAATAGCTTCAGCATGCAGAGTGAGAAGTGACACTTTGATGAGATGCAAAAGATCTCATTACATCACATTACATAATAAAGTTAAGTGAGAAATGGGATATCTGACTTGAGAAAAGAAGAGTGAACAGAGATTCTATTTTATTTAGCAACATACACAATACCTAATAGCAACCGTCATGAGACACAAATTTGAAATAATGTTATTTAGACAACATTAAAGAATCACCATGCCCCCCAGTGTGCTACTGCGTGATACTTCTTTCACAGTCCTGCACAGGCACCTTCTGCTAATTTCCTGTTTGTGAGTCTATTAAGGTTTTAAGTATGTTGTAGGCTTGGATGTTTTGGCAATTTTTAGGAATTTTTAGTAGTTTAGTTGGATAAAAGGGTCTGCTTAATGCATAAATGTAACTGTAAATGTGTCTTGCATAAATGTAAAAGTAAAAGGGTTTGCTAAATGCATAAATTCAGCAGGTGCTATTAGAGAAACCAGAATATAGTTGGACGTGTAAACTGTTTCACTGGTTTGGGATTTATCCACTTGTCCTGGTAAACCAAGCATGTATCAGTGTTAATAAGTTACGCAAGACTTTAACAACCACACAAGGTGACCTCACTTGACTCTTTTTAATGTGTTTGAATATCCATGTGTCAGTTTTCACACAGGATTTTGCACACGAGTGAACATTTGTGGTTTGGTCAATTAATCCACTAATATGCCATGGCATACTGAAATCGCTCTCTAACACACGCATGTTTACCCAACACTTGGGTGTCATAGAAGAATGCTACTACCATGCACTTAACATGGGAATGTAAGAGATGAGTGTTATTTATGACGTGCAAGAACAGAACGCACATCTAAACACTTGTGAAAGGGTAGCTGATTGGCAAGGGGCCTTGATTTGCACACAAATAATTCATTCATAGTCAAATAGTTTCTTTGCCGCTGAATAAATGAAGACACTTGTCACAATTCTGCTAACCTTCGATGGGGTGATTAATTAATCAATGTATATATTTAGTAACCTTATGATATTACACAGACTTAATAATTACCCACTCCGATGCCATATGTTTTAGCACTGTGGTTGAAACATCCGCCGGCTAAGGAGCTGTCCATAGGTTTGAGGTGCTGAAAACTGTAAAGCGCATTATGGAAGAAAACAACAGCTGGTGAAAAGTGAAGGAGGTGGTTTTCATGTGAAGGAAAATTGACTGAAATTCCCCCTAAGGGCCGAGAAAAATGTTTGACACCTATAGCACAAAAATACCAGAAATTCATTCTTTCCATAAAACACAGCCTACAATGATAATGGTCAACAATAAAATATAAAGAATTGCGATGTCTGCACTATCATCTTGCAAGACCTCATATCATAATATTTACATTTATGCATTTAGCAGACACTTTTATCCAAAGCGACTTACAACTCGTCAACTATCAAGTGTTCAGGGCCAGTCTCCCATAGAGCAACTTAGGGTTAAGTGCCTTGCTCAAGGGCACAACGGTGGCAGCTGGGATTCGAATCCACAACGTGGTACTTGCACGCTAGCCAGGTTCCTTAACCTTAACAACCTTAACAACAACAATCAACGTTTAAGGCCCATGTTTAGTGCTCACAAAAACTGTATGTCTCTACAATACTTGAGCAAACAAACTATTATTTCCAAATGGGCCCACACTCTTTTGGAATAAGGCTTAATGACCTTTCCAAAATATATTGTTGGATTGGACAATGTGGCTTGGACTCAAAAATCATGTGCTCATGATGTAGATTGTCCTCTGTCATATTAGGTCAATGATGCACACATCGAAATTATCTCAACGGAAGTTTGTGTTCGTGTGTAGGCTACAAGTGTGACGCCATTTGCTGTCTGGTGATGAGTAAAAGGAGGGTGTGACCTTCTAACGCCTCCAAATTCCTCTGGCAATACGTAAAAAATCTGGCAAGAGAGCCTGCAAGTAAATCAACGCGAACCTACTTGGGCGAGAGAAAAGCTCCTATCACACACCTTGCTGAAGATGCGAATCCACCTCTGTCCCACCGGAACCTCCCACAGTTCCAGCAGCAACAGCAGCAGCTACAGTACGGCCAGATCCGGGGGTCTAACCAACACCATGAGTTTACCGAACAGCGCGATCCTGACGCTCGCAGTGGCTTTCCTCCTCGCCGCCATCCCCCTCTGCAAAAGTAAGTTTGACACCTGTTGCTCCATTCAACTATTTCTACACAAGGAGAAAAAGAAAACGCAATGTTGTCAAAGTTGCTAAGTATGCATACATGTTGCATAGATTTTGAGCATTGCTTACACTTTTGCAACAAATACTTTTTAAAACGTCATGTAAAGTGTAAAGGCTATGCTTGCTCCTGCTCCTGCATTTAGAAATAGCTTATGATGACTTGTCATGTGCCCTGCATTTGATGCAGTAGTTATGCAAGAGTAGCCTTAGATCTTTCTCTCTTTCTCTCTCTCTCTCACACATACACGCACGCCCCCCCCTCCCCCCCCCCCCCCCCCCTCTCAGCAACCGGATTAGGAGTACTGTATATTTGTATTTGAGAGGCAAAAGAGCAGATTATGAACTTGTCACCAACTTGGAGCTCAGTTGGCTTTGTATTTGTTTCTAATTAAGTGATAGTCACCATTGGGTGGTGGCAGAAAGAAAGCCTAGCTTTAATGTCAGTACTCATAATTTGCTGCTCTGCATTTGGGATAATTGCTCTTTTGGTTATTAAGAGTAACTGTCTACTTTGTTTAGTGCCATATTGCCACAGCTGACTTCATGAAATAGTGTGCAGCATATGGTGTGTTTCTTCTAAATGTGAAATGTATCAGTGTGAACTTTGAAAATTTTGTTCAGAAAATTAGTAAAAATGCTTTTTCTTAAAGGAACAAAACACCTTTGATGAAATTATACCTTGTCTAAAGGTCTATAAAATGGCTGCAGGTTGTCCACAGGGACCTGAAAATCCACTATGAAAATGGTGTAACCTAGCAATCATGTACATTTACCATTTACTTTTCTGGACCATGTTTTTTTTTCTTAACTCTAATGCTATGAAAACAGCAGTGCTTATTGTTTATGTGGTCTAACAATACTAAATGATTATAAACAGATGCAAGAGGGATTGGAAGAGTTATTCCAAAACCAACACACTCAGTAATATCAATAATAGATACATCCCTGGGTGTATGATTGCTGTTTTTAGGATTCCTGCTGTTTTTAGGATTATTTTTTTTCTCCTCTGCAAATGCCACAGAACATGTTGTCTGTAGTTCTGAGTTAGTAAAGCTGAAAGACTATTTTATGCAGATCTCAATCATTTAATCCTGTTTATTGTTTCGATCTGTTACTGACATTTTTTCTTTTCTCTAAAATCCTTTCTGCGGTGTATGTAAAGGTTACAAAGCAAGAAAAGGGGATTGTGTTTGAGGTTATACTTAATTGAGATGGGGACAATGGAGAGATGCACATAAATGTCAGGGAGCAAAGCAGGCTGATTAGGGGATTAACATAGCCTAGATGCCTCAAACATGTGGAGAGGGTAAAGAGGTATGCAGAGAGATAACTCAAGGAATCTCGAACTGAGAGGAAAACACAAATCTCAAACTGAGTAAAAAACAATTCACATTGCTTATGTTTCTGCTTGCAACAAAGAACAAGTTATAAAAATTCTGTGACAGAAAAGTGGAAATAGACCTACATGGATTTTTACTTAGGCTATAAGTGAAAGATGGAGTGGGTTTAATACAGTAATACAGATTTCTAAAGGGCAATAATCCTGGTCATTAAAGGGTAGTAATCCAATTATTTCACCAGACCAAATTAAACTTCAAAATGAAGATAATAAAAAAGGCCTCCATATTCAGACACGTCATCTAACATATCTTGCACAGTGTTCAGACAGAAGTGTTTTAGTTAGTGTTAGTTGTTTTTACACTGACATCTTCCATATCCTAAATATCTCTCACATCACATTGATCTAATATGTACATCATCACACAATGTTGGTCAGACCTCTATAATAGTGATCTTACCAGAGCGATTGCCTGTTGTATATAATGCATTGTTGTTTTATCTTTCTGTTATGTGAAAGGTGCCCCAGTTGTCCAGCAGAAACCCACGATAGACTATGGCCAGCTTGTAAGCCAGGTAACAACACATATACTCTTGCACTCAGTTTAATCTCATTGTTCATGTATCATTAAAAAATGTTGTGCACATTTGACAAATTGCTCTGGTAGGTTGGTACTCTTAATAGATTTGGTCACTGCTGCCTGTCTGGTCCTTATAGGTAGATGACATATGCACATCCTTCCTCTCTGAAGACTTTCCGAACAGGGTAGGATAATTTGCCTGATTTGATTTGATGTTTAATTTAATTCACTGCAATTCGTAATGACAGCGTATCATTACAATTCACACCGTTTTCTATGGGTTTTCCTTTTTCTCTCTCCCTGGCTTTTATATGATGCTAAAATGACTCTAGGCACGTGAGATGTTGGGAGAAGTGTGTGTCTTGATGTTGGGAGCTTTGCAGAAGGTTCAGGTGATTCTTTCCTCTACCCTCTTAAACATATATGGGAAATAGTGTTGTCATTAGTCACTTGAGCTGACTATTTTTTGGTTTGGTGATGCAGGATTTGACACCAAGAGATAACAGTAAAAGGGTAAGTCCACCCCACTGACGTTCAAACATGTTTCAGCTGTACGTTTGAGCAAATGCTAGATGCTACAACAGTGTTAACATCATGACATCAATTTGTTTATCTCTAAATCTGTGCACAATATCTTGTCTTGTCTGCAACCGATCTAAAACTAGGGGTCCAAGCAGAGAAGCTGCTGGAAACCTATTATTGTAATTCTTTAAATTAAAACCGGCCTAAATTAATGACTGGGCCTTAAATAATGGCCGGGGCCATGGTCGATGCGAGAAACGAAAGGCCGAATCCAAAATTCAGAGTCGTCTGCAATGCATCTCTTCTTTCTCGTCTTTCTTATCACAGTACCTCCAAACTAGCAAGTCATCTCACTGGTTTTGCTGTGTGACAAGGCCTGTCAACAATAAGGTTAATCTTCCTATCAAATTGCCTAGATTTAGGGTTCCTATATGATATATTGTCAAGAAGACAATAATTTGACTATTAACGGTACTTTCATTCATAACCATTTTTACATCTACCTAAATAGCAAGTTTTTCAGGAGTTGAGACCGAGTTGAGACCAAGACCATATAAACAAGTCAGTTTTCATCACAGTTAATAATCAGCAGTTAGGCCTACAGACTAAGCTAGATAAAAGGGATAAAAGCATCTGCTAAATGCATAAATGTAAATGTAAATGTTTTTACTGATAGCCTGGAAATCCAGACCCACATCTAGAAAGATGTAACTCTGGCCTTAATAGACCAAATCAAATCCAAGAGATGGCATTGTTCACAACACAGGACCCAGATTGGGTTTTTAAAATTATTTTAATTGATTTGTAATGATAATTACATATCAGATATATTTCTTATGAACATAAAAAATCAGTTGGTCTTGATGACCTGATCTGAAATTAAGAGTCCCACTGTGGGCAGAGAACGAGTCAAGACCAAGTCTTTGAAGGGTCAAGTCCGAGATGAGACCGAGAGAGCAGAAAATGGTCTTGAGACTGGACTCGAGTTCTACAACAGTACTTCAAAGTAAAAGTCGTAAATAGGCTATTTGTTCCAACACAAATCAGATGATTATAATTAGCAGAAAACTTGAGCAAGGTATGCCTTACTATATGAATGTAGTCAGCATAGAAAAGTCTGTTGGCATCAATTTGTTGTAACTAAGAAAAAACATTGGAAAGGTTGTGCAGGTGCACCATACATAGAACACACACCATATCCACCAAAGGATAGCCTATATCTAGAAATGAAAGCATGCCTGTAGTGAAAAGCCTGCCTAAAATAAAAGCCACTGATCCACCTGAAGTAAATAAAGCCCCAGGCCATTATTTAAGGAATTATGTTTTTTTAATCTCATTTCAACATTTCTGGTGTATAAACTTTGCTGATGGAAGGAGGGGGGCTAGCATTGCATTATGCCATCCTGGAGGTCCCCAGTTTGAGTTCTAGTGTAGAAATAGGTGACCATACAGAGTTATGTGCTCAACATTTTATTTCTTTGGTATAGGCTCTGAGCAGCCAAGATGGAACCTTATTGATATTGTCCTTTTTAATTTTTAGAAAGAGCAAAAAGTGATTGGGCATAAATAATGTTGGAATCTTTACCAACTACTCTGGCACATGAAATGACAAGCATTAGTCTCTTAGGCGGTGATGTAGTAATGAAGTTTACGTTTTTGCAGGTATCTCCAAAATGGCTTGGCTTATGGCCGACATCCTTTAGAAGTCTGAATATCTAAGTCTTATGTATAGTCACTTAACAGATATCTTTTGCCTTAAAAGTCTACTTGTTCCTCTTTTTTTTCCAAAAACTTAAAGTGAGCTATTCTGAGAAGTCTAGTAGAGAAGTATAGGTCACAGTCACAAAATTGCCTTTTTTCACATTTGACTAATTGAGGTCACTTTGTTTCAGAATCAAATTTCAGGTTGTGTTCTGTAGTAAGTCTCTTACTTTTATCTTCTGATCTTTTGATCTTAACCGATCATAGTACATTCACCACAACATTCTGTGGACACACAGCAAATTTCTTAAAATTCAGTCCACAGGGAGGAACATTACAACTGCCACATGTCCATATTTCACGAATCACTGTGTGCATATGAAATTTGGTACTGTAGTACTTAGTCTCATTTGATAACATTTTCTAACGTTACAGTCTGTTCAGTTCTGTTCTCCAAGACTGCTTGGACCCCTCTCATTGCCATTTACAGTTATATTTGGTGAATCTGTATATGCATTGCATATATGGATTTTGTACATAACATATAAATGTGTTTACAAATGTAACTGTGTATGTATTGTCCTGTATATGTATGTATGTACATATGTGTGTTTGTTTGTATGTTTTATGTATGATGTGTCTGTCTGTGTATAGTTTTTATTTCACTATGCTAAATCAAGAGCAGATGAGGGTGAGAATGAGACGGTAAGTGGATGACTGTGCAGTCTGTTTGCCTTTTTCAGCTTGATCTTAGAGAAAACAAAAATCCATTGCTTCTGAAGGCTTCTTAATAGATCAGACTTAAAGCGCTGGCTCTTTTGTTCCACATCCAGCTGTACTTCTAAACAGTAATTCTGCTTACTACATTACTGCAATTACCACTGCTACTTTATCATTATTATTGTTATTATTACAGTCATTGAAACACAATCTTGAATCGAACTCTTGCTTCTCTTTGCCATACAATGATAGAAGCAATCCATTGTCCTATAGTTATTTGTATTTAGTCTGCATGTTCTCCTCTGCTGCAAAGATTGAAATAAACATCATTCAAAGTGTCAGGTCAGGACAAGACAGCAAAGTCAATCTTGAAATACTGGACTAAATACTGGACTATTTTTTTTTTTACAACAAAAAACAAGTATTCCATACTAATAACCATTTACGTATGAATGATATTATTTACTTAACAGTCTGGTGATGAGAAGATTTTGTTACTTGGAAATGGAAATGCTAGGGAGATGCTAAGGTCACCAGTTTTACAAGTTATTTAAAATATGCCAGTGCTTGGTTTCTTGCATGGCATTAATTTGATTTAATTTTTAAATGCTCTGTTTAGTGAAAAGTGCGTTTGCAAGGAATGCGTCTTCAAAATAAACTTGCAAAAACAATAGTCAATGAACCCATGGCCCTGTCATTCAAGGTGCCAACTGCTGTCAGTAGGAAAAAGAATGAGACAGTTTGGTAGACCAAATAGCGAAACGACACTAACTGCTGAGGGCAAGAAACATGGAAACTCATTTTCCCCTGCACCACTCAGTTGGTGTTAGCTAACTTTGTAAATTCGGTTTGTACTGCATCAAATTCTCTCCTCCTTATTCCTACTGACAGCACTCTGTAACCTCGGACAACAAGGCTATGGGCTGATTGACTCTATATGATCATTTTAATTTTAAATCATTTTTTTAACAGTGACAGAACGATGTAGGATAAGAAACTAGAATTTTGAATTTATTTTATTTTTGGAGAATATATAATGTACATAGCCTATACTTAGTCCAGTCAGTCTTCAAAAAGTATCAAAACATTAGAGTTTCTGTTTTGTCTTATTATCTGTTCTGCTGCATGACACTGAGTGGCACTGGATTATAATCCAGTCACACGGTAATACCAAAGATCACTGAATACTGACCAAGACAGAGCAACATAATATGTTACAATGGGAGCAAATGTGAATAGTTCCGGTCTCCAAGTGGAAGTGTCACATAATGTCACAGTATAAACTTTTCAACGATCTTCTGTATCAGCATATGAGGGCTTCACTCTGGTCTGCATAAAGGGGTATTTTCCCCCCCTCCCCCTTGCGAAAATAGAACAGGGAAATTAACGAACGTTTGTGCCTCTCACTCCGCTTTTACCCTTTCTGGTAATACATGTGTAACTGAACACACGGCCCTAAAAAAGTTTTAGACCAGAAACATTTTTTATTTGATTGAATGAATAAATGACTGAGAATGGATGAATGAATGGGTTTATATGCTTTTAGTGGAAGTTAATATGTATGATTGTGTGAGTGTGTGGAGTGCATGAGGATATGGATGCATGTATATGTATGTGTTTATGTTGTTTATAGTGTGTGTGTGTGTGTGTGCCATCCTTTTGCGACCTCCAGCTGGCCTCTGTCAGTCAGTCAGAGGCGGCGTACATGTTCTCCATCTATTTTCATTTTTGTCCATCTCTATGTGTGTTTTTGTCTGTTTCTCTGCCTGTTTGTCCATCTGTCTGTCAGTTTCCTGTGCTGCATCCACTGATACAGCTGGTTTCCACGATCCCTTCTCAGAAGCAAGTGAGAAGAGCTGCAGCAAGAGTATGTACCCCACACATCTGTGTTCTCCACTCAGTTCATCATTCCCAGCTTCTATTACATCAGGCAGATGTAATAAAGTCTTTACGTTTACATTTATGCATTTAGCAGACGTTTTTATCCAAAGTGACTTACAAAAGAGGATTAACATTCAAGCTACAGCACAATGAATAACTAAGAGTGCATATTGCATGAAATTTGCAGTATTTTGAGACGAAAGTGCAATAGTGTAATAAAAAAGTGCAGTATGAAGAGTGAAGTGATTTCAGAATGTTCTTGGATGTCACTAATATTTAATAATATAATAATATAATATTTAATATTATAATCAATGTTTGGGAGACCCAAAATAATTTTCTTTCATAGGGCCAAAATTTTTAGCTGCACCGCTGGGTGGGTGGGTGAGAGATACTGTAGGTAAGTAGGTAGGTAGATAGATAGATAGATAGATAGATAGATAGATAGATAGATAGATAGATAGATAGAGAGAGCGACAGAGATAGAGACAGAGAGAGAGAGAGACAGAGAGAGTTTGTGTGTGGATTCTTACAACAAAATTTGTTCATACAGAATGCAAGACACCAGTATAGGATCATACATAGGGCTAACCTGTGTCAAGCCCATTTGTGTCCGGTGTGCAGACGCCCATTTGACGCACCATCACTCAGTGTGCAGAAACCTACTCTGCACTGGCCGTTCTTTTCCATTTGGATGGGCAATTAGCGGCTAAAATTAGTGCGGCTGAGCAGCACAGTACCTGTTGACATGCTACTGTGATGATGTCATTCCACATGCTGCTGTTGGTTTTTTGGGTCCCGACTGCAGTATGGTCCAACACATATATAAGGCTTGTTTATCCACAGATAGAGTTGAGTTGTTGAGAACTGCTGTGTTGTGTTTGTGAAACCCGGTCAATCAACCCCATAAAGCTTAGGCTACACATTACCAGAGGGAGTGGACACAAGCAGTCATTTCTGCTGTTACTATGTTACAATGCTATTATAGGTAATTAGAGTATTAGGCTTCATAAACTGGATGCTCAAGCTATTTAGGTTTGTTGTGTTAGAGTGCCGCTGTGGAATTAAAACGAGATGCCATTCTGCTCCTTCTAAAACTAGCTCCTTTCCTTAATTGTCAGTGAGGGTGCAGAACTTGCCACAGTGGTAGAGATGCATGTTTTCCATATAATGGGGAACATGCCTGGAGGCAGTGTACTGGATAGTTTTTTTCTAATAACTGTCAAAACCGACTAACTCAGAATTATCGCTTTTGTCTTTGGTTTTTGGTTTAACTCTGACTACTCCTATTTTTTAACAAATTGCATTTCTTTCCTCTAGATTGTTAAATCAATGAGATGACTGAGTTGACATTGTGCTGAAGAGACAGCAGTATTTGTGTTGAGATAAAAATATGTTTGTCTTTCACTCAGAATGATGTTCAGGGACCTGGAGGCATACAGAGCAGAGGATACTTTCTTTATCGGGTAAAATCAGCCTTTTAGCTGAGATTTGTTTTATTTGATTTCTGAGCACACTCTATCATTCACATCCATTTCTGACTTAATGAATACAATAGCTTTCACCTTCTTATCATGATGACATGGTACCACATAAAAAACCAAACACACCTTTGCAATGTTTCTTTGTTCGCATACAGCCAAGAAATGGAAGAAGATCTGCAGAATATGTGTAAATAGAAACAAAAAGGTATTAGATTTCAGTTGGATTGTCCTTGTACATTTGACATAGCCTACTCATTTGTTTGATAAAAATAATGCAAAGTATGGCAAGAGTTGCAGTATTATCAGACTGGTTCTAAAATGATCAGTGTATATACTTTTTACATACTAGCTACTTTTTCACAATAACTAGTGTAAGTCTGTCTCACAATATTATGTTAAAACATAAACAAACATAAACGGAATATTGAAAACATCTGCTTGTGTGTCCATCAGTTGTCACCAGTTGGACCCACTGCACAGAACTGACCTGAAATCCTGAGGGTGTCATGGCCTACCCTGCAGCTCTCTCACCTCTCTCCCTCTTGTCCTTCACGACTGCGGTATCGTGCTGTTGAATGTACTCAAGAATTCTCCAAATAAACTTCTTTTTGACCCCCAACTGCCCCAACTGTTTGTGTAACAAAGCTGTCTGAATTAAAAGCATCTAGAAATTGTCCCTCATTGTGGTGGTATGATTTTACCATTTAGCCCCAAATGAGTGAACAGAGTATTTGAAAAAGAAAGTATGTGTTTGTGTGTGAGATGAGAGGTGAGATGAGAGGTGAGAGAAATAATAAAAATGATCCAGAGATGAAGGTAATTAAAAATGTTGTGTATGTTGTGTTGTGTTGCGCATATCTTAAATGTGGCAATCCATATTGGGATAGTTAAAAGAACTATAGCCTCAGCTTCTTGCAGAATATCTAGAGAAGAGATTAACAATATCTATATATATATTTCTTGGACTTGTACAAATATTTAAATCAGCTTGCAGTAAAACTGATTGCCACCTGACTTAGTAACTCGTTTATTCTTAAAGGTTTAGACACAGGTCTAGATGAAGATACATTTTATTAATTGCGATTAGCACCTAGACACAGACTAAAATGTGTGATGCCCAGATTTTTCCTTTTCACGGGGCAATCATCAGTTTGTCCTCCTGTGACAACCCGCACAAAATCAAACCAAAGCCTACATTGCCACCTGGCGTTTTTTTTAATTACATGTTATTCATGAATCTGTTTTTAAATTCGTGTAGGCTAGCCTTTAAGATGCAGTTGTCATTAAACTGTTATTAAATTGTTCGTTGACGGTTGTACGGAGCACCAACGATGTTTTTAATATGATCACGAGCCATTTTAAGGACTTTAGGCAAAAGGAAATGTTCGGAACTTTCATCTTTAGATGTCGCTGTTTCTCTTCATATCAGCTCGAGCTGCGCTGGTTTTGTAAATAAGATAAAAAGAAGTTGGTACAAAATATGTTGAAGGCTACGTTGGACATTTTGTAGTTTCTCTATAGACATTTTTTTCAATTAAATAAATAAACAAGTAAATAAATAAATAAATAAATAAATAAATAATAATAATAATAATAATAATAATAATAATAATAATAATAATAATAATAATAGGTACCCTATGGGCAATAAACATAGGCGTATGCTACTTCACCAGGCTAATAGCCTAAGCTTTTAGCACATATCTAGCCTTGAAACTGAACATTTTATAGAAATCCTTCCTGTTGATCATAAATTTAAAAAATCCTTCAACAGAATAAGCAAACTAGATACAATGTAGGCCTACTGAGTGAAAAAGCACAGCCTGCATTTTTCCTTTCCGTAAATGAACCCTATTCACATAAATATTCACTTTATTAGCCTGTTAATTGCTATTATTGCTTTATCATTAATAAATAAAATATAATTGTTCTCTGATGGGGCTAAAGTTTTCCTGAACACTACTGCACACGCACAGAACCGTGATTGAAAGAAGATTTTGTCAGTTGAGTCAAATCCCGCCCCTCTGTTTCGCGCGCTTCTTTCATTCAAGCTTGGTTGCCCTGCGCGTTTGACCTAATTGGCATTCAGCCAGAGGAATGAGCGACACATGAAGGCCAAAGATTAGGGACATTTGTGTAACAAAAATGAGATAGAAAATTGTTCTTATGAATTATGAAAACGATGTTACAATTAATGTTATTATGTAAAACATGCCGAAAGATGATTGATCACTCATTGATCAGTCATATTTTAGTTGGGCTGACAGAAGTCCAAGCCATAGTCGACCAAAATAAGAATATTGACATTTTAAGTCCTATTGATGAAGATGTCTGTAAACATATGTGCCTAGATGTAGTTCTGTATACATGCATGCATGCATTCATTCATTCATTAATTCATTAACATGCTGTAATTTGCCCTTCGTTATTCTCATTAAAACGCTTTTATATTAATGTTCGTGGCAAAACAAGATTCTCACGCACGTAAAAGGTATGTCTCTGTAGTTCCGCCAGGTTATATACTCATCCGCTGGTGCGCATGCTCTTTGCGAGTTAGCCCAAGCTATAGGCCTTGGCTGCTTTTGTTACTCCAGTACAACCCAGTGCGCAGCCATCCACTATCAAAACAAGGAGCACGGAAATCGCAAGAATCGGACTACTGACAAGGTAAGGGCTGCTTTGGAGATGTACGCGTTTGCGTCTGTTTGGAAATAGCAATCAAATCGCTGCCCGGATAAGTTTATTGCAAATATGACCGCTTGCAAATATGACTGCTTTTCTGTGCTAGCTAACATTATCTAGCGTTCCGCTTTGCTTAGGAAGAATGCGAAGGCCCGGTGACCCACATTCGCTCTACCCCGGTGAGGCAGGGGAGGGGACTATATGGTGCTACGAATTGTTTTTAACCGGTTAAAAGCCCGCATGTTCTTCGTGTTCCATATGCCTTTGATATTCATTGTAATCTTTTATTTCGCCTTTCGCATTTTAAACTTTGTTGCTATATTTAGCACGGCTAGCATTCAGTGACCCCTGATTTGAGTGAATAAACACGCCACTTGGTTTCGGGTGCGCATTCGTTGGATGGAAAACTTGCGCTCCTTCCCCCGCACGGATCAACTGGATGTATTAATCAGTGTTTAAGGTGAATGACGTTTTAAATCTGAAATACGGACGGCTGACATTAGTTGTTGTTTTTTCTGTGCAATCGCAAGCTTTCTAGGGGATTTGGACTCCACGGGGGGAAACCAAATCCAATTTAACAAGACCATTTTTCCTGAGACACCGCTAGAGCAACCTGTAGCAGAGGCGTCAAAGCTAGCAGGATCCTTTAAACGCTCACGACATCGTAGCTCCGTAAACATATTTTATTTTTATTTGCCGGTTGGTATGTCTGCTACGGTACATGGTTGATATATTCCAGTGTTTGTCTTTGTTTGTATGCTAAATCCTACTCTAACCAGGCTACCGCAGAGGAAATACCGGTTAGTCATTCAAACGCCTGTACAGAATCATGGTTGTTTGAGGGTTGCCAATAAACCGACATAATACGAATATGTTTGAGTTCATTTCTCAGAATGGAAATGCAAACGGCAGTCGTAACATTCTTGGCTGTTCGCTGCATCTTGGTTTTGCGTGCACGTTCATTTTCACTCTATAAAACGGCACTCTTGCATCTACATTATCGCTTGTTTGTGTTCATGTGATGATCCTCTCAGATCTCAGTAAATAAGTTGCGGAATAACCGGCATTTATGGTTATTGATGTTTGCTGCAGGGAGCTGCTGTAAGTGCACCGTTCGAGCGACTGTGCCTCTTGGCTTCAGCAGTGAATTGTTCCAACATATATTTTTATTGCACCAAATTGCTGTTTTATCAGTATGACAGATATGGCTTCACGTGCAGCCAGAGATTGTTATTGTCATGTGTCACACAGTTCAATATCTAGAAGCTTGTGAAAATGCGAGGTATTTACCTCAAGAAGAGATCGGAAACAGCTTTATGTGACTTTGTCAACCGAAATAAAGTTGCCAGCTTTCGTACATTGAGACTGACTTTCCAAATTATGGCAGTCTGTTAAGTTTCCTGTACTCAGAAGACTCTCTTCAAAACATGAATATAGTATAAGGCACTTCCTGGTGGTGAGCAAATAAAGCTGTTTTGTTTTTTAAATAAGCAGACTGAATCATCCAGCCCTTGCTGCCCATTCACAACCTTACCTTATCTTAAGTAGTTGTGTTATAAAGGTGTGTATGTCAGAAGTAAGGGCCACTTCTGTCAGCCCCCTGTCTGTGTGTGTGTGGTCACATGCAGTATGTTTATCTCGAAGTGCTGTACAGTTTAGCCTGTAATTCATGCTTTCATGCTTATAAGCTATTTCAAATGACAATTTCAAATGGTCATAAATAAAAATCTAATAAATGTCATGGAAGAGGAGGGATATCCAGATTCATGCTTTGCTTTCCTACTATGAAGGCCTTTGTAGATTGGTTGATCTGTCCTATACTCCCTTTTCTTTTTTGTTGGTGTATATTACTCGAAAGGGAATATGTGTATGTGTGTGTAAAAGGTGAGCACATTGATAGTCCTTGGCCTGCTTACTGGAGACCGGAATTCCCGAAGCATCAGCACCCAGGAGCATGACGTGTGTGTGTGTGTGCGCGCGTGTGTGTGTGTGTGTGCTTGGGAGTGGACCTGCCCAGCCTAGTTGTGAATCCTCTGACCTGTCGCCCGTCGCTCAACCTCTGGACCCTAAGTTTCTGTGTTTCCACGTCTTGAACTCACTATAACCTTGTGCCTTATCTCAGGGTGTGGCTACACACACATAAACACACACACGAGTCATGATGTGGGATGTTTGGAAGGAATGTAATTTGAGCGGCTCCTCTCAGGCCTTACCTGAAGTGCTTTGCATACAGGTGACGATCGATCTTGTAGAGGAGGGGTCTAATTCCTTGGTCCAAACACAGCCATTGTCAGCCAATAATTAACTAATTATGGCATAATTGGTAGAGAACTTTTTCTGTCCTCAATAGGCGGCTCTTTGCCGCTACTTCACGACGATGATGATTTCAGTCCTCAAAGAATGCATGTTATTAATATACAACACTACTTGTGCAACTTTAAAGTTTCAATATGATGCAAATTGGAGCTTGGATGTAATGAGCCAAGCCCAAACACTAGATTAGTCAGAGGTCATCATCAGATAAGTGAGCATTAAGGCTCATACAGTAGGTAATACCAGGCGGTCCTTATTGAAAGATGAATGAGGTGTGGATAGTTTCAAACAAGCAAACATGTTTCATCGCAGTAAAGGTGTGAGAAAATACAGGTGGAACATTTCAAAGTTGAGTTTTGATGCAGGGACGAGAATACACGACCCATGTCGTTTCTGAAATGGAGCTTGGGATGTATCTTTGCAAGAATCGCAAGAGTATGCACTAGGCTAGTTTGACCAAATGGTGTTCTCATGTAGGCCAGACATTGCAGAGTGCAGTACAACACATATACATGTGAACTTCAGTGGCTCTGACTGTGGACTTCATTTCAGTTTGGGTCATTAATGTTTCGGTACCAGCTGTCTCACTTGAATGTTATGGAGTGAAGTAGCCTCTCATCAGTGTCACAATTACTACATGTTGGTGTAATATGCAACTTGTTTCGTGTCCTGAAAAAAATTTCAGGCTTAACTCTGGAAGGCACTCTCTTCAGGATCCATATTAGATATTGTTCATCTGTACGTGGGATGCAAGGGTGGGTGATGGAGAAGTGAACCACAGAGGAAATGGCTTTTTAAAGATGGCGGTGCCAGGACAGACTGAAGCCTGCATATGTGTGGGCGAAGCCGTTACTTTATGCGTTTCTTCCAATTTGACTCACTGATTAGCCACCCTGGCACAGAATATTAGGTGTTTGTGGACATAGTTTTAATTTTAGGTCTGTGTGGGTTAACTGTGGTCTCTCTCTGCCCCTCAACACCCCTTTCTTAACTTGTGTTCAAATGTTAATTTGAACTTGGCAGCATTAGACGCATGGAAGAGTGTAAGAGAGTAAGTTCTGGCTTAGGCTCACTCACAAGATGGATGGATGGCACATTGGATGCTGTAAGGAAATCTAGCAACTCGTCAAAAAATTACACGCGCTGTGTTTAATTATTAAAAAACAACTAAGTGTACTAAAATAAATGTATTTCAACATTTTAGTCTGTTTTTGTCGTTTCACTAGATCCTTTCAGTTGTGCCAATGGAGGCATGATTGAAATCCTCAGGCACATATCTATCTGTCCAAAGGTTAGTGCTTGTCAGCCTGTTGTTGTCAGCTTGCTCCTAACCTCTTTGTCGCAGTTATTGAAAGCTGAGTCTGTATGTTTCATTGATCACTGTCACCTCTGAGACATATTAACCTTGAGTGCTGTCAAAGAAGTCTTCATTTTTTCAAAAGAAGCATTTGTGAATATGGTCCATAGAGTTTTTATCCCGCCAAAAGTCAAAATGCATGCCAAATCAGTTCCGGAAAAATGTTTTTGCAATTAAATATCAATGAGTTTTTCAAAGGTGAAATGGCAGTGTTTACACAGCTGGAATGTTTCATTCCTGAACCGTATGTGACAACCAATTGTTTGGTCTGAGCCAACCTTGAAATAGTCCTTTTGTTTTGGATGCTTAACCATGCCTCGAGTTTCCAGTCGGTTGTAGGGTATGTTTGTGGTCGGAGCCTTTTTTGTGCAGTCCATTGTGAAGCTGCCAGGACCACTGGTTTGTGCCGCTGCCTGCATGTAGCCTAGACAAGATATATTACTCAAGACTTTGTAAAATTGTTGTAATGCCAGATCTTGAAAAGGGTGCTTATTTCAAGCACAATTTGACACACACACACACACACACACCTATATATATATATATGTAAACAACTACAGAAGACGCAGATGCCCTGCCTATTCATCACAGGCTGATTTTAGCTGTTCTCTCTGTGGCTAGGCATTTTGGAGCTGAGACTAAGGGCGCCATTGTCGGTTGTGCCCAGCTGGGACTCAGGCAGCAGTCCTACCCGCTTGACTCAGGGCCCACCGGGGGACGGGATTGGAGTGGAAGGTGGTGTGCGCCCCCGGGGAGTGTGGGAAGGTGTGAGGAGGGCCTTATGGGTGCCTGGAGGCTCTCCACTCCTCTGACACCCCCTCCCTCCGTCTGTCTCTGTGGTCTTGTTTGCTGGCCAGCAGAGACTCCTTCTAAATCTGTGTTCTCCTCCCTGACTTCAATGTGCTATGTAGTCTAAGCTGTGCTTGTGCTTGTGCTTGTGCTGTGCTGTCCTGTCCTGTGCTGATCAAAACATCCGAATATGGCCGAGGAATGGCAACGGGAACAACCGGAAAGACAATATCAGAGACGTATTACTAGTGCTGGCTGGCTCATCTTTAATATGACGGTCTACTGCCTGTGGCAGGTGTATTACAGTAAATGTCATCCAATACAAGAGAATGTAAAGCTCATATTCCCTGATATTGCGAAGAATAACCTAGATCATCATAATATTTTTTGGCACAAGAGCAGATTAATCCTCTGAGGTGAGATGTTTGGCACATTGACAGGTACAATGTAGTCCTTCTCTGAATTGCTTTTTAAGTGGTTTATGTCTGTTGGGTAAGCCTGACTTCCCCAAATCCCGGTGAACTGAACTTGATATGTTCAGTGTTGTGTGCTGCGCCACTGGTTGAACTCCAAGGAAGCAGTGTCGTAATGTATGCTGCTTCTAGACACTGATCTGGTGTGTGTGTGTGTGTGTGTGTGTGTGTGTGCGTGCGTGCGTGTGTCTGTGTGTCACACCACAGATGAAATACACTCGATTGTGCATACCCCTTTTCACAAATTATTAGTAATAACAATATGGCCAATAAACAGTATAAACAGTAATAACAATATGGAAAGAAGATCCATACTGGGATTCATGTTTGCCAGTGTGTGCACACTACTCTTACTTGACAGAAGAATTGAATTTGAGAATCGTAAGGTATTTAAAGGTTCAGAAATCATTTCTTTCTCTAGACCCTAGAGGCAAATAACAACAACCTTTCACCAGTATTGAATACTCAACCTTTAAGATGTAAAGAGGTCAATTCCTAAGTGTTTCAAAGAACACGTAGGCAGAGAAAGTGGAAGAGAATTTGGGACATTCACTGAAAGACTGGATAAATAAGGCATTGCTCTTTAATTAAGCATGAATCACAGTAAGGGGGGGGGGGTATATATCATCTCCTCTGTCTTCACACCCACATTTGTCTCTGTACAGATGGAGGTCTTGTGTTTACATTCTGGGGTATTAGAATGATACATCCAGACTTGACTAACAAACAGAAAGTGTACACAGGTAAAGTGTGTGTGTGTGTGTGCGTGTGGTCATTGTTATGAAGAGAAGAGAGAAAAGGTGTCAGGATGTGTTTTTGGGTCTTAATTATTAAGAAGAACTTCTGTAAATGTGTTTTTGTGTGTGTTAGAGTGTGAGTTTGGGTCTTAATGATTAAGAAGAGTTTGAGTGTTCTGGTGCCGCCCGCTAGCTGCTCCAGAAATCCCAGAGGTTCTGATTAGTGATGAATCACAAGTAAAACATCTGGGTCATCCTGGAGCTCACATCTCACTCTCTCTCTCTCTCACACACTCACTCACACACACACACACACACACACACACACACACACACACACACACACACACACTTGGATGCACAGGCTCTTACACGAAGCCCAACCTAGACAAGACTGCACCACCACAAAAGCCATTAATGACCCCCTCCTCCCTGCCCCTGCTCATCTTGTGGAGTTGATTTAAGCTTTAAGCAAACCTATACACACACACACACACACACACACTCACACACACACACACACACACACACACACACACACACACACACACACACACACACACATACATACATACTCTCACTCACTCATATGTGTGTGTATATGTATGTATATATATATATATATATATATATATATATATATATGTTTGTTCGTCCAGCTCCTCGGGTCCTTCATTTCCTCTTAGACTTTAGCTCCAGAGAGAGATAGAGGGGTTCAGGATTTACTCTCTGACAGAAGCTCCCTCATTGCCGTCTCTTTTACAGTCACGGCAATTAAGCAGTCAACCTGTGGTTTTGGTGGTCAGGGGCCTTGAGTTGTGTTGACTTTAAAAAAAATTGTCACTTAACGCTCAAGCGTGTAACTGTCGATGAATGTTTTATGAATAGGCCAGGGCAATTCTTTTTTGGCCCTGTGTGTCTTTTGACTTCTGGTTATAAGCTATTGATTTTATAGCACCTTAACTTGTAGGCGAGCCTTACCAACCTCAGCTGTTTACAAGGGACACGGTAGTGCCAGTGATAGGCTGAATGTTATTTTTGTGTAGCCTTGGGCCACAGCACCTATATAGTCATAAAAGACAGAATGAGGGACGCTGCCTAAGCATGCTTTGCTGGGTCGCTGATTCAGTCATTTGCTCAACATTCAATCATTTGCTTTAACAGAGGCTGAACTGGCCTTACTCCTTGGACACTATTTGGACTGCTGACTAAGAAATGTTCTGGAGCTTTCCCTGATAACTGATAACAGCAATGTTATATTTTCCCCCTAAACTGACTTAACTTGGTGAACTCGGTCACCTTGCTTTCAGTGTTAAATTGATGTGTTTGTAATGCTGTTGCTGATGTGGTGTGCATGCTTGGTGTTTGTCCAAGCTGTTTCTTGTTTTAGCTCTAGTGAAGGCGGTGTGAGTTGCGATGACAGTGGAAATTACCAGTACGTGAACAGTGAAGGACGCCTCAGTCTGTCACCAGTGTTATAAACAAGGCGCACAATCCATTGTGTCCTGACAAGTTAGCTATGCTTCAGTGAATACTATGCAAATGTTGCAGACTACATGGTAGATAGTATAGTTTAAACGGCTAAAGGGTAACCTGATCTAACCAATGCTGTTGAGGAGGTTTTTTTGGGGGGCGGGGATGGGAGAATGGTTCAATGCTCAGTAGCACTGGGGGATGGGTGGGGAGTGGGGGGGTGCTGGGGATGATTGGGGTATTCTAACCCAGCTTGGCAACGGTGGACCCCCCACATAGGTGCCGGTTTGTTGATCTCTCTCTGCTCCTGAATGTCTGTTGTTGTGCTGACACTCAGTCTGCTTGAGTGAATGCTAACTGATTACTCAAATTGGCTTGAGCGAACTTTTTTTAGGCCCAAGGTTGCCAGCTTTTCTCAGGTTTGTTCACGTACAGTCTTTGAAACCAAGTAGTGGTACGAGTCTCATTCCATTTGTGTGGCATAATTGAACAAGTTGGAACAGTGCTTTGCGGAAACACCTTAAAAGCTTGTCCTCTTTTCACCTTTAAGCCAGCCTTGTCCTCTCTTCACCTTTAATGTGAGAGAGTAATTCTGATTTAGTCTTTAAGAATGTGATGAATGAGGTGTGCTTGCTTTTGAGAGTGCGGTAACCTACTAGTAGAAAGTTCTTCGCATAGGCTTTTGCCAGTAGGGCAGTAGTCCTCCATTCCACTGAGCCTGTTTAAAAAAAAAATACAAAAAACAAAAAAATGACAAGCGAATGGCACGATCAAGGTATTTTGAGACAAGCATCAGGAAATTATCCAGGCCGTGTCTCCCTGACAAAGATCAGTCACGCGTCTGTCTGCCCACACCCCCCAGCGCCACACACACACCTCCTTCTCTCTCTTTGCCTCTCTGCCTTGCTCTCAAAATTCCCCCTCAGTTTTTGCTGTTAGTCTCACTTTGCTGTGATTGAATAAAACATTGTACTGCAGAAGCCATCTGCTATTAATTCTGCGTAGAAGTTGTTTCCTCTGCCTTTTTTCGAAACACTACTCTTGTGTTTCAGCACGAGAGAGGTTTGTCCCAGATTTTTTTTTCCAAGTGGCATTTAGTACACAGAGCACAAGGAGCTGTTTCCCTTGCCTTCTCTCTCTCTCTCTCTCCTTAAAGCATTTCCAGGCCAAGCCGAAATGTTTTCAAGCCTCTCTCTTTGGAACTGTTCAGTTTTGTGTCGACCACTTTTATTGAGATGTGTAGGGAGCTTTTATCGCTCCGCTTCTTATTTGGATTTGCTAGTAGCAAAAAAATATTATCTTCGCTTAAAGGGGTCATGGAATGGAAAACCATTTTTATATTGGCTTAGTTGCATTAAGAGAGCGTGTTGTGCATGGCCACAGAACTGCCGTAATTAAAACATGGTTGTGCCCTCCTTCACATGTAAATCTTGAACTTAGAAATTGCCACTGGTTATGATGTCACATTTAGGAAGTCAGCTATACTTGTCAACTATAATGTACAATACTCCACTCATCCATTCTATATGACCCCTAACCTTTTGTGAAATGCTATGGATCCTTTTTAGCTTTATATACCAACTGTTATGTTTGTTTTGAAGCACTTGTAAGGTTTACCTGTGTGGAAGCTCATTTGCCAACATTGACATTCAGGTATGGGTGTTCATGCCACCAGACTTGAGGCATGCATGGTCTGGTTTGCATTTTATCTGGCCATGAGCTCTGCAGAATTTTCACTGTGCTCTAGAACTCCCAGCTCGCTTGCTCGCCCTCTTTCTCGCTTTCTCTCTCACTCTCTCTTTCAATCCCTCCTACCCCTGCAACCACATCCCCCCCCTCCCAACCATTTCAAATGATCTCACTGTCTAGTCATTAGACAGACCACAAAAAAGAGTCCATTACCTCCAAACTATTGGAAAACCATAGTGCCCTAGAACTGAAGGACCGTGACCATCCACACAGCAAAGTGTCATTGGGCTGCTGTGTGGTTTAGTGGCACTCATCTGCCAGAGGTCCTCCTCACATGGAATGTCCTCATCTTAATATAAAACCTGGTGACCAGCCATGCTCACCGGGTGCATGACGTCCCCTTTATAGACAAGCATGACGTCTTTGCTCTAAGAATGGCATCTGCAGGCACGCGCAAGCTCCTCTGGTGGTGGTTGTGGTGGTGGTTGAGGAGGAGGAGTGGCAATGAAAGGTCAAAGGCGTGACATGTTTCCGCTGAGGTCCACCCAGGAAAGGGCAAGGGAGCTCTAGCAGATTAGGCTGGAGGTCAGGATAGGGGTCAGGTGTGACACTGTCCCTCTAGGGATTTGTTTGTATCTTGTTTTCAGAGATGAGATTTACAGCTGCACTGTGTGAGACTCATGTTTGAGAGAAAGTGCCTATCCATCTGTCAGGAACGCTCTAGGTCAGGCCACGCCTTGTCGGGGTTGTCGGCTGAGCTCCGTGCTCCCTGAGTCCGCTTTTGGGTGTTTCTCACAAACAGGCCAATCTTGCTGGGAATTTTCCCTGCTAATCCAGTGGGGTGTTTGAGAGTGACCTTAAATCGGGTGGACATTTTTAGCATGCTTCTGTAGAGTGTGTTGGAGAGTGTGTGTGTGTGTGTGTGTGTGTGTGCGTGTGTGTGTGTGTGTGTGGATGGTGATGGTGAGGGGTCCCAAATCCAGCTCCTCTTGGCTGCATCTCAAGCATCTTTTTTTTGTTCTGAAGCTGAACTGCTGTCTGCTCAGCAACAGGAACTGGGGCCTTTTTTTGCGCATGGCATCTTCAGACGAGAGTGTGTCTCTGCAATGCGTGAAATATAATGCACTCTGTTTTTACAAATGCAGTCCAGTCCTCTTCCACTGGTAAAATGGCGGCGGCGGTGGCAATGTCCTTCCCCTCCTCTACGTGCGGTTAATCTCTCGGCTCCTCCGCAGTCGATCGGACCGAACAAGTTACTGAGGTCCCTGGGATGCTTCCTTGGCTTTTGGATCTCACCGCTGAGACTGCAGCATGTTCTTAGCTCGGCGTGGGAAGTAAACGGTGTAATTACCTCTGGAGTTCTGGCTCTCATTCATCAGATATTCACTGACTCTGTTCCCTTTATATATTTATTTGTTACAGGGGCCTTTGATGTGCAGCTTGTTTCTGGCTGGAAATTGGGGCATATTTTGGGGGGTAAGGAGGGGTGGTGGGGAGGGAATATGATTTTTTATTTTCTAACACTGCGACTGATGACTCCATATTTCTGAAGACTTCTTATGGCATACAACTAGCCCAGACATAAAAGTTTTTTTATATATAGGGATGTTTCTGTTAACAAATGCATTGTGTTTGAAAATATCTCCTTACCCTTTAGGTGCTATGTGAAATGTACATGCCTTATTGTTCTCCAGTTTCTCTTAATTGGAGTGAAAGGCCAAGTTAAGAGAAGAATGTGCTTTAGAATTTTGAAGTTGTTGCCAATAACTCTCTCTCTCTGTGTGTGTGTGTGTGTGTGTGTGTGTGTGTGTGTGTGTGTGACAAGTATGTACACACCCATGGGCATATTTGTGTGTGTGTGTGTGTGTGTGTGTGTGTGTGTGTGTGTGTGTGTGTGTGTGTGTGCGTGTACTCATACGTGTACATGTGTGCGCATACATGGACATGTGTGTTTGTGTGTTTCAAGGCAGGTTTGTACAAGTTCTTGGTGAGATGTTCAGATGCATAATGTGCTGGGTGTAAGCAAATGAGTAAAGACCAGGACATGTCTTGTTTGTTTGAGGTTCACCTGGAGTAACCTTTGCTCATGGCATGCCTTGTGTTCCTGAAATCACACACACACACACACACACACACACACACACACACTCTCTGTACATACATTAGATGCATTTGAGCTCTTAAAATATATCCCATCCCGAGGCAGTCACTCTCCCAGCCGCCCACATCCTCTGTGATCCCATCATCCATAGCAACAGCGGGCCTCCCTCTCACCCCACCCTCCCACCTCCCCAGCCGAGCCCTCAGCCCCACTGACCCAGTTGGCCCCCACTGCCTCCTGCAGTTGGCACGCCATCCCCTCCCCTTCACTCCCTTTACTCCTCTGAGAGACTGCGGACCAGGAGCAGCAACAGGAGCAACCGCACGAGGAGCTTTAGATGCAGCCTCTGATGCAGCCGAGGCTCGACCCGAAGCCAAGGCTCCGTCATGGGGCTGTTGCTGGCAACTGCTGCACCGTGGTGCCTGGCTTGGCTCTGCCATGGGGACCCCGTGCCAGCTGCGTTGTGGGCCCCAGGCCTGGTGGAAAACCGCTGCTCTGTTCGGCTGGGCTCTGCTCTCAGACGTTTCCCTGTCTGCTGAACGGGAGGGGATGGGGCGCAGGGCGGCACACCCAAAACAAAGGGGCCCTTGTGAAAGTGTGTGTGTGTGTGTGTGTGAGAGAGAGAGAGAGAGAGAGAGCCAGAGAGAGAGAGAGACAGAGCCTCTGGTTGTCCCTCTGGAGGGCCTCTGGCACTAGGGGTGTTTGGTGTTTGGATAAGCTGAGCAGGTTCTGCTGTGGGGACTGTTGGCAGCGATGGTGGTTGGAGGTGCTTGGGTGAAGGTGCAGGGGACTGGGAAGGGAATAGGCTGAGACCAGGACCTTGCTGCTCCACCCAGCCGGCATTTGGCACTGCACCCAAGGCTGAGGAAAGGAAATTGTGTCTGGGTGTTTTGAGGGCTGTAAAATGCACAAGCTCGAGCCCATGTTCCTTTCCTCTCCTTTCAAAATAGTCCCTTTGCTCCCTATAACTCTTTGGCAGTATAATGCAGTTGGTGTTTCAAATCACACTCGGATCTAGGAACCGAAATTAGCACCGTCCACCAGCCAAATGCTTTACGACTTAAAATGATTTTTTGGGCTGCTGTTGAGTGGCTGGAGAATTTGACCATTAGCCTGTCAGCCCCTTCGTATTTTAAAAGTTCATTTTCATCACTGGTTAGAGGTGTATGGGGAAGCTTGTGTTTAAATGAGTGAAGGAAGAATATTTTCTTTCTAATGGTGTGAGATTATGTCTATTGTAGTGACCATAGTGTATGGGAGAGAGTGTGATATGTGTGTTCTAGTGACCATAGTGACCTGTAGCACTTTACATTGTGTTTGTTTATTTTCTATATATATGTGTGTGTGTGTGTGTGTGTATGCCTCTTGACTGTTTGACATGGTCAGACTTACTCTGTGAATAATGAAACCTACCATGAAACAGTGCATTGATGTGTGTGTGTGTGTGTGTGTGTGTGTGTGCGTGCGTTCGTGCACGCGCTTGCTTATCCTTTCCCTGACTGCACATTTTGCAGGTTTAACAGGCTCCAGGTTTAAACCGTCGCCTGCCGGCCGATGATGGAGGAGTTGCCATGGTGACAGCAGCCCTGCCGTTTCCCTGTTCCCCCTGACTTTCTTGTGCCCCACCCCCCCTTTCCGCTCTGTGGTGACACTTTAAGTAATGGACGCTGCGGTAGATCCTCTCTGGTACCCTCACCAATCTCCTCAACCACAATAACTTAGCCATTCTTCCTCTGACAATAATGCTAGGCTAAGCTAATAAGCTATTCTGCACTATGCTACACAAGGCTATGCTAAGCTAATCCAATCAGGTCATTTCACAATGGTAGCTTGTTGGGATGTTCTTTGTGTGGAGTGCATTCTTATTCAGCAGCAAGCATGTTTTTGTGAGTGAGTGTTTCCACATTTGCCCCCCCCCCCTTTTTGGTTACCCGTTTAGTAGTTAGCGCTTAGCTTTTGAGTTGTTGTTGCTGCTGTTTCTGCTCGGTCCTGCTTTTATCAACACTGAGCCTCTGTGTCATGCCTGTAGCCTCTGATGATCAAAAGCCTTTAAAGTAAAATCTGTCCCTCTCCCTCTCTCTCTCTCTCTCTCTCCCTCTCCCTCTCTGTCTTTCTCTCCCCTCCCTGCCCCCTCCTCCCCCAGTGTCACCCTGTCTCTTGGCTCACTGTGTCCCTTGTGATGGGCTTCACTCTGGATTCATGGTGCTAGTGTAGCACTACTTAAACGCGCTCTTTGGTGGGGAGGGTAGCGGGGCGGGGAGCTTTATCTCCTCAACACACAAGCGACCAGGCTCTCGAAATCCTCTCAAGTTCCTTGACTCAACCATTAGTAACATACACGGAAAATGACGCAGTGGGATTCTTTGATGTAGAATGGCTTAGGATGAGCAGCACTTTGAAGTCGCATCCCCTCCCCCCTTCTCTTTCGCTCTCTCTCTCTCTCTCTCTCTCTGTCCCCCTACCAGAACCAGACCTTTCGTTAGAGTGGGATTGAAGGGCACAGTGGACGTCATTGTGCTCCTTCTGAAAGGTACTAGGGAGGATTTTCAGGGGCTTCTTTGAGGAACCCTTTAGCATGGTGGCGACGGCAGCAGCAGTGTAGCCCTGGGTTCCCAGATTAGCTTCGGTGGGCCCTGTCTGTCGAGTAAGGCTCATCTGTGTAGCACACTTAGCAGTCTCTAAACATAGTACGTGATTTAAGATGCAGCAGGGGGCTCTCTGAAGGCAAGGGGAAAGGGGATTCTCTGGCCCAGTCACCTGGGGCATCACTGCGCTGACTGACTAGATGGTGGGTGGGTGTGTATGTATGTGTGTGTGTGTGTGTGTGGGGGGGGTTGGGTGTTTCTGATGCAGGCTGGTGATACCAGAGGAGAGAGTGAGTGAGTGAGTGAGAGTCGCCGCAGTGGAGGAATTCAGCCGGTCTATTTTTACTCCGCCTGGTGCGGGCGGTTGCTATGGCGTCGCCGACGGGCACTGTCATGCTGGTGTCTGTGTGCATGCTGTGGAGTGCTGAGGATCTGCTATAGTGTGTGTGTGTGTGTGTGTGTGTGTGTGAGAGTGTGACTGAGTCACATCCTCAGAACTGTGTTGACCTACATCCGAGAGCACGAAAAAGGGGCACTGTGTATACATACACAAACACTCTTTGCCAAAGTTGGGCGTGTGTGTGTGAGGGGGAGTGAGTGAAGGCAAGATGGTTTGATGATGGGTGTGCTCATCTTCAAAATCTTGTTGAAAGAGAACATGTTTTACTGACAAAAGAGAGCTTGGCCACACCTCTCTCTTTCGCTCTATCTCTATCTATCTCTCTCTCTCTGTCTCTCTGTGTTTGCATGCGGGACCTATGCACACAGTGGCCCCAATTGCCTATTGTGAATGCGGGAGAATTAGCTGATGGAAAAAATGGACAGAGAGAGAGAGAGAGAAAGAGAGAGGATGACAGCAAGTGGGTGAAGGAAAACAAGCTGAGATGCTAAAAGAAAAGGAGACGGAGGCTGCTTGAGAAACTCCAGAGTATTAGGAATTCTCTGTGCATTTCTTCTGTCAGCACTATTTGTAGGGTATATGGAAGAACACAATGTGTGTGCGTTACAGTGCGCTCAAGCATTTAGCACTGGTGTGTGTGTGCCTGTGCTGCTTGCACGGGCGTGAGAGGAAGACACTGCTCTGTCTCTGAAGAACGGCAGGAATCTGGTGGGTGTGGAGATTAATTAGTTGCAAACCAGCTGCCTGGTCGCTGCCAACAGGAGTGTGTGTGTGTGTGTGTGTGTGTGTGTGTGTGTGTGTGTGTGTGTGTGTGTGTGTGTGTGTGTGTGTGTGTGTGTGTGTGTGTGTGTGCACCATAGCTTAACTCCCAACACTGTGACTTCTTAGGCACTCACAAAAGGGGACTGTCAGCCGCAAAAGCTCTCAAAGCAGGTCATGGAAATGGCCAGCACAGATAATCCACATGTGCCATTGCTTTAATTTGGACTCTTTTTGTGTCTTCATCTGTGCTGGTCATGTTAACACCCATATGCTATCATTTAGTGTGTCTGTGTGTATGTATGTGTGTGTGTGTGTGTCTGTCTGTGTGTGCGTGTGTGTGTGTGTGAGCGAGAAAGAGAGAGAGAGACAGAAAGGGAGATTTGCTTTGTTTTGTGTTGCGTTGCTCTTTCATACTCTCCCTCAGTTTCTCACTCATGTCTCTTTCGTATCCTATTTCTTTCTTTTTTTCCTTTTACATTTTGCATTCTCACTCTCTCTGACTCACTCTCTTTCTTCTTCTTTTTCTGTGTTTACTGCTTTCACTTCCTCCATTTTGGGTGCAACGGTTGCACAGTGCATTAGCTCCATGTCCGATTGGCCAGAGGGCTCAGGCATTCACCCGCCCACTTTTCGATTGGCTGGAGGCCCGTCTCACTGGTGAGCTACTCCGCTCCCTGATTGGTCGGCAGCCATTGTGATGAGCCAGGGCTGGCTCTGATTGGCCGTGGCGGCAGGCACTGCCTGTTGAGTGGTGATTAAGGCGCAGTGGAAGCGAATGGAAAGTAGGTCATTAGGTCAGCGGGTCAGTGAAGCATCCACTGACATCACGGTTACAAAACTGCTGCCTGCCAGCGCTGCTGCCGCCTCGGCAACCGTGGCTCTGCAGGAAACCCAATGGCTGCTCCACTTCCTTTCTCTTGCTCTTTCTTTCTTTCTCTCCCTCCTTTTTTTCTCTCTCTCTCTTTCTGTCTCTTCTATTCTTTTTTGCCTTCGCCCATTATTGCTTTGCAGCACGATCTTTGTTGTCTTCCAGTTTTTTTCCCTCTCTCCCTCGCCCTCTCTCCCTCTCTCTCACTTTCACTCTTTCACACACTCTCTCTGTCCTCATAACCACTTAACATGTATTTTCAGTCCTATCTCAGATGTCACTTAGTCTTTTTGCATTCTTTTTTCCCTCTTGTTTTTCTTTCTGTCTGCAATCTCTCTCTCTCTCTCTCCATCAGTCTCTTTCTTTCTCTCTGCTTGCTCTGACTTTAATCACCTGCTTTGCATACACACTGAGTGCTTTTGTTGTGTGTTTTGCAGCGGAATACCATATGGCTGCTTCTGTTGGAAGAGTCACTGTAAACGTATGGCTTAGTCAATCCACGGGAGTCCCGTGAGTTGGAAAGGGGAGACGCCAAGAGACCACACACAGAGGCGCACACACACTCACACACACACTCACACACACACTCACACACACACTCACACTCGCACACACACTTGCACACACTAAAGGCCTCTTTTTGCTGGCTGCAAAGTGATTTTTAAAAAAATTAGACTAAAGTTCCCCATGGAGTGTGGTGGTCCCCTAAGGACACACAGTAGCTGCTCTGGTCACTCACGTGAACATGTCACACTTTTTTTCTGGCACAAGTGTCCCTTGTCATGCCAGCACCGGTTTACAGTGGACCTCTCTGGCCTCCTTCTCCCTTCACACATTCACACATCCGTGTCTTGTTTTACCTCTCTCTCTCTCTCGCTCTCTCTCTGCGCCTCTATTATAGTGTTTATCATCCCTGTCCCTGCAGTATGAGGGCAGCTTAGGTTTTTTTTTTTATCCCCTTTGAAACAGAGCTTTGAGAAATAGGCTGTCCTTGTGACCTGCTCTGTGAGTGTGTGTGAGAGTGCTGCACTGCGTGTGTATGTGTGCGTGCGTGCGTGCATTTGTGGGGGCTTATGCTTGTGTGCATGTGTGTCTTAAAGAATGTGTCACACATCCCACTATCAGTGTACAGTAAGCAGGTGCTGGCTCTGTGCCTGTATGGTATCCACCTCTATCTATCCATCATCCTTCTGCTTCTTTAGTGCTGACTGACCTTTCCTCCTGTCACTTCTCATCTCACTGTCATGACATGTAGAGTCTCTCTGACCTGGAACCGGTTTATTGTTGACGTCTTTTCAGCTTGCAAATCCTCAGTGTGTTCGGCATTCTCTGTCTTAATTTTTTTTTTTTTTAGTTTTCTCTCTTTAGTTTTTTTCTGAGAATAATGAAGAGGGGCAGGAAGTGAGTGGGAGTGAGAGAGAGGGGGAGAGAGAGAGAGAGATGGGGTGGGGTATGGGAAAGGACTGCGGGTCGGATTAGAACCCCGGGGGGTGGGGGCATGGACACTTGGGCCCAAATGTAGTACGGATGCTACAGCTGCTTCTACCAACACACACACACACACACACACACACACAGAAAAATGTCTTCTGTTTCTGTTTGATGCACTAAACTAAAAATGTCATCACCCTGTAAAAAGTCATTAAGGGCAAAACAATATGGGCAAACAAACATCTCGTACTTTCTTCCACACACGCGCACACACACACACATTTTTGATCAGATCTAGTCCCAGGGCATTAGGGCCACTGGAAAGGCTGCCAGGTCAGTTAGGTGACCTAGCTATGAGTTTATTTTTTCTGTGTGTGTGTAGGTGTGTTTATGCGTGTGTGTGCAAAGTTATTTGCATGCCTGGCCTTTAACTTGACCATCCAGTGGCTGAAAATATGGGAACAGGATCTACTCCAGAGAGTGTCAGAGAGAAGTCCAATGTGACTGATTATGTGGATGTGGATCCTTTCTATCTGTCTGAATGCGAGTATGTTTACTGTTTGTTTACTATAAGTGTGTGTGTGTCCCTAGCCTGTTGGTTAGAATATCCTCAGTCACGAGCAGAAAATAGGAGATACATAGCTGACCTTCAGTAGACTGTGACGCACATGCATCAGCGTGTATGCGAAGATTGGTTCAGCACACCCCTTCCTCTCTGTGTGTGTGTGTGTGTGTGTGTGTGTGTGTGTGTGTGTCTGTGTCTGTGTCTGTGTCTGCTTTGTCATTGCCGGTTGGCAGGTGCAAAGGACTCCCCAACATTACACTGGGACTCAAATAAATCCAATGGTTATTGGACGTGGAAAACATAATATCCACTGGCTTCATGCGTTATAGGAAACAAATTGACTGACTGCAGCTTTTAACAAAAGCTTTATTGCTTTCAATGCCTGGTCATATTTAGCACCTGATCTCATCCTTATGTCCTTGCCTTCGGTTTCACTCACTCAGCCACTAAAGTGAAAGGGAATGGATTTTGTCAGAACCAGAGTTTACATTTAGAACTCTGTAAAACCCTGACTTATTTAGAATATTGTGTTTAAGCTGATATATGTCAGCTGATATTTTTTTTTTCAGACTAGGAGTGTCCATTACACAGTTTGAGCTAAATTCACCCCTCTCTCAAACCCATTCACTCTCCTATCTGTCTTCGTAAAGGTGTAAATAAGGACTCTAATGACTGCCTGTTCATCGAGTGTTTCTGAGAAACTCTAAGCTTCAGAGAGACTGGGATGAATAGGGGGCCTCAGTGCCCCCAACCCCCCCCCCCCCCCCTCGCTGCGTTTCTAACATTCCTTAGGCAGGCGAAGCACCCGTCCCCCCCAATAAAGAGAAAACATATCTAAAGTGGTCAGGTGACCCATAAGGGGTCATTTGAAGGTCATAAATTTATACATGGGTAATGAGTAACAGTCAGTATGTGATGTCAGGATAATGTGAAAATCTAGCTTAGCTGTTTGGGGAACCATGCTGTGATCAGACCTTGCAATTAAAATATGTATTTATTTATTCTTTACAAGCTGTACAAGTATTCTTAACTGTAAGACTGAAGTAATAATTCTGTTGCATTAGGTATTTGACATCTACCTGCATTTAGCAGATGTTTTCAGGCATTCTCCTGAATTCTCCTGCTGCAGGTTTTACACTTCAGGTTTTATTTTAGTCCTCTTTGTGAATTTGTCGCTGTTTGTGTTACTGGGAGAGTTTTAGGAACCCACCATTACCAGAGGAAGTCTGGTTCAGCTCTTGTGAAAGTGTCTGGTAAGACAACGGATATTTCTGGTGCGTGTGTGTGTGTGTGTGTTATGGTTATCATAACGGTTATCATAAAGACCGTTTGTGAATATGCACACGCAACCAGAGAGCTTTGAGGAACTTAAAGAGTGGTGTGTGCATACTAGAATTTTCTTCAGCTTCCCATCAAGACAAGCTGCAGTTGGAGTTTCAGTCTACAGTTAGCATGCATGCAGTAGCCACTTAAAAGGCATCTCATCAAACGAGTAAACTTGTGCTGACACAGGGTAAAAACTTGCCAACATGTTAACTAGTATCTTTAGACTTTGTGCTGTGAAAACCTTTCATGCGTTTTTGCTAGGCATCCTGTCCCACAAGGCTAGTGCAGTGATTGTCAAACTGGGGGGTACTTGGATCAATTCTAGGGGGTGGGCAAATAAATCTGTGAATGGGTTCTCAGCTCTCTCACCAGCATGAAGAAAAAGTGTAGCCACAGACTCCCCGGTTTAGCTCTGATGCCACTACTTTGGTTTGTAGCATATGTGCAAAATATTGATTGTTGTTGTACTATCTGTCTGGGGTACTTGGGAACCACTGGCCGTGCATTCTGAGTCTGAATGGGTAGTGTCAATGACTGGGTGTTCTGCACATCTCTTATTACCGTAAACTCATTTTCAAGATGGCGTCTCACTGTAAAAGTGCTATATTCCTACATCACAAAAGTGTAGCGCTCTGACTCACTAACCTCTGCTCCAAAGAGCTGAAGGCCACAGCAAAACTGTGCCTGGTCACTCACTGGTGTACTGGTGCCAAGCCCCATTCTGTCCCTGATGATGAGCTGCACTGATGTGGATTGCTGCATTCTTTCCTTCTCCTCTGTCATTTTACAGGACTGCCCTGGAGCGACCCAGTGGTTCACCATGCCAAGATTTTACGGTGTCATGTTTTTTTTTTTTTTTTTTTTAGCCAATTTCCACACGTCTCTCAAGGTCTAAAGACATTATTTACCATCTCCTGAGGCTGCATCTCTCTCTCTATCTCTCACTCTCTCTGTCTTTCTCTCTCTCATATTCTCTTTCTATTTTTCTCTCTCCCCCTCTGTCTCTAAGCTCTTTGGTTTTAAATTATCATAAATCTTAAACCAGTCTGTCATTGAGCTCAGTGGCCTGTTTTGTCCTGAACACACATCTGCGCAGTCCCAGTGGAGTACTCAGAGAATCTTGGCCAGGATCTCTTCACACACACTTGACATCCTGTCTAGCCGGGCCCAATGCCCCGTTGTCCCCAGTGTGTCTGTAGGGTGGGTATGTAAATTACAGCACAAATTTGTTTTGTAGTCTTAATCGACTCACACACACTGCGTCCTCTCAGTTTTCCAGAGAGATCACAATGTGTTGGCTGACCTGCCTTTTTCAAGATGGTTGATGACTTTTTTTCCTGGAGCTTGCCCTCCTACTCTGTGTATATGTATATTTCTGGGTATAAATGCCACCAATTTTGTACTCGTCTCTCTGAGAAATGCCCTGTGCCCTGGACTTGCGCTAGTGCTGGGAACTCTCAGTGGAGTTTTATGTGAGCCATGATGGCCATTTTGACAGTTTAAGTATTGTGGATGTCAGGAGGGAGCCTCTGAAGGGGGACAGACAGAGAGAGAGAATGAGAAACTGAGAGGACCTCCTGTGTCTAGGCTGTTACTGGCAGTGTTACCCCCAGGAGTTCACCTCAAGCATTCCTACAAGAAATATCGGGTTGCGGGCCCCTTTTTCTCTTCTCTTCTTTTCTCTCTCTCTTTCTCTTTCTCCCCCTCTCTCTGGTGCAGCCCCACACACTTCCACTTTCTCTCTCACACACACATACACACACACACACACACACACACACACACACACGTGAGCACATACACAAACAGACTCACTCACTCACTCACTCACACTCTCTCACTTTTCACCCACCTCCTACTCAAGAACACCTCACACACACTCACACTCTCTCTCTCTCTCTCTCTCTCTCTCTCTCACACACACACAGACACACACCTTTTTTCTGTCTCTCTCCAGTTTTTTGTATCCTTCCTCCCCCCACTCTCTTTCTTCTTTCTTTCTTTCTTTCTTTCTTTCTTTCTCTCTCTCTCTCTCAGCGTCTCTGGAGAATGGGGGGTATTTCCAGTGCTGTGGGATGTCTTCCATGTGCCTGTCAGAGCCAAAGACTGGCCTCACATGGCAGCTTTTCAATCCATTAGCAAAGCATCGGGCATGAAGGATGAAGTTTGACCCGACTTTTTTCTGCCTTTCTCAGGAGGGGGAAGAAAAGGAAACCCGAAACGCCTCCCCACAAATGCTTCAGAGCTACTGTAGCACTTCAGAGAACATGTGATGGGTACGTGTGTGTGTGTGTGTGTGTGTGTGAGTGTGTGAGACAGAGGGTGAGAAGACAAGAAGCATTGTTCATGTATTTAGGTGTCTCTTCAATCATTGGGAGTCATTTCCCGTTGTGCCCCCCCCCCTTCTAGAAGGTGCCATTTCCAGTTGTGTGGAAAGTAGTTGGCGCTGTTTAATCCTTCAAATTCAATCCATTCCACTCTAATGTACATGCTGATTAGGAGGTATATGGGGATGTTTTAGAGCTTTTTAATGCACATTTTCATAATGAGAGGCGCTCTGTTGAGCAAATGTCTCATTTGTTTCTGTAATGCGTCTCCCTGCTCTGACACCCTCTTCTCCTGTTCGTGTTCACAGTGGTTGGGTTAAAGCACTTAGCTCTTCCTCCAGGTCAGCGTGCATGGGTATGTTGTGTTAAACTATAAGAGATTTTTCTCTCTCTCTCTCTCTCTTGCTCTCCCCTTCCTCTCTCTCTTTACTTCTTTTACTCTTGTTCGATCTTTCTTTCTTTCTCTCTCTTCCTTCTCTCTCTCTGCTGCAGGCTTAGTGTGTCGCTGTCATGTGGTCACCTAACTCTCACACCCGACGGAAAACCACACCTCCACAAGGACCCCTCTGAGCACGTGTCAACTTTGACCTATCCCCCTCCCATCCCCTGATCAACTCTGAGGGGTGTTTTCCACACCCTCCCCACCCCGTCAACCACCCCCCAAACCCTCCCCGCATCCACTCTCTCATCTGGATTTGGTCTTCACCTTGTTGCAAGATCCTCATCTGGCAGAGAGGCTGAACTGGAGGTGAGACTGGGCTCCAGCCACCCTCACAAATTCTGTTGAGTTGTCTTTGGACTTGAACACAGCCTATTGTTTACACAGTTGTTATTGTTTGCACAATATTGCTTTAAACTTGTGTGTAGTGTGAGGTGTGGTGTTCCTTATAAGTTAGCCTGATGGCCTATGTACAACTGAAAGTTAGTATTAGTTCATTAGGCATATCATTAGCAAAGTGGACAAGCCTTTACCAACCCTGCACACACAGGCAATCCATTAAGTGGTTCAGTCTTTTAAAAAAACAATTGAAGCTACCATGTCTTATGCAATGCTTATGTTGGCCCATAGCAAGTTTACATTTA